>MU688495.1:0-51363 GCA_026770625.1 Nicotiana glauca | reverse complement strand
GTATATGGTTGTTGTGGACAGCTGTCGTGAATGGGAGTTATCGCTGCATGTGTTTGAGCTATGTGGTATATCATATAATTGCACCGGAGGTTGCAGGTATGGGTTATTACAGCTGGTTCAGACTTATCCTGAGTATAGATGTGAGGTTCTGGTCTTGCGTACAATTTCGGAAAGTGCGATGTGGTTCTACGGGTCATGGTCTAGGTGGGTTGTGAGATTTTAGCTATGTTGTGTTATTGGACCTATGCGGGATAGGGTGACGTGGGATCACCCCGGGTATATGCTTGTTAAGGTTATTCAGCTATTGGTTGGCTTCTAGGACAACTCTGGGTATGCTCGAGGACGAGCGTTGGTTTAAGTTAGGGAGGATGTGACGACCCGACCCGTTGTCTCATGTGTTTCCATCCCATTTTCCACGTTTATTGCTCCTTCATGATTTATTATATGTGTTGGGCGAGTTTGAGTTGACTCGGATTGGATTTGGTAGGAAATGGGGCAATTAGCCTCTTTAACGAAAGGTTGGTTTGGAAAAGTCAATCGGAAGTTGACTTGTGAGTTAGAGGGCTCGGATGTGATTTCCGACGATTCGGTTAGCTTCGGAGGATGATTTGAGGCTGAGGAGCGCAATCGGAAGTAATTTTGGAGGCTCGGTGTAGAATTAGACTTGAATGGGCAAAGTTAGTATTTTGGCGAATTCCGGTTGATGGGTGAGAATTTGATCCGAGGGTCGGAATGGAATTCCGAGAAATTTTATAGTTTCGTTAGGTGATATTGGATAGGTGTGTAAATTTTCAGGTCATTCGGACATCGTTTGGTCGGGATTTGATCGAAAGTGCATTTCAAAAGTTCTTGAAGAACTTAGGCTTTGATTTGGTGAAATTTGATGATTTTGGTGTTAACGGTAATGTTTTGATGGTTCGAGCAAGTTTGAATAAGGTAATAGATCATATATGTGCTTTTGGTTGAGGTCCCGAGGGCCTCGGGGTGAGTTCGAATGGTTGAACGGAGAGTTTTGGAGTTTGTTGCATGTTTAAGTCTGCTGGTTCTTGTATTTCCACATCTGCGAAAAAAAGGGACCGCAGATGCGGTGGGAAGGTCGCAGGTGCGATTTTAGAAAGGCTTGTAATTTCCGTAGAAGCGGAAGAGGTTCCGCAAATACAGTCACCGCAGAAGCGATTTTGGACCGCAGAAGCGATCGTGGCTCTCAAGTGAAAGTCCACAGAAGAGGAAAAGGGACGCAGAAGAGGTTATGTTATCGCAGATGCGAAAAGGGCTGGACAGGAAAGGGTTTTAAAATATCATTTTGTTCCGCGAGTTAAGACATTTTTCCTCCATTGTTGAGCATCTTGGAGAGCTTTGGGCGAGAATTTTCGAGGGTTTTGTCTGAGAATCGAATGGAGGTAAGCTCCTTGGCCTAATTGTTCAAGTTTATGGTAGAATTAACATGGAAATTGGTTGAAATTCATTAAAAAGGGGTAAA
Source organism: Nicotiana glauca (assembly GCA_026770625.1). Taxonomy (NCBI): domain Eukaryota; kingdom Viridiplantae; phylum Streptophyta; class Magnoliopsida; order Solanales; family Solanaceae; genus Nicotiana; species Nicotiana glauca. The sequence continues at coordinate 49,883 of MU688495.1, read as the reverse complement.
GCTAGGGCTTGAGTTTTAATATTTCAAATTGGGATTTGATAGGCTATTTGCTCGGATTTGGGAGTTCTTGGTATGTATGGACTCGTGGTGAGACGAGCAATCCGGTAATGTAAGTTTTGTAATTTTTCGAGAACTGGGCCCAGGGCTCGGGTTTTGCTAGTTTAGAGATCTTTTGCTATATTTCGATTGTTTTCGATTGGGTATTGTTCCCTTGGCATATTGTGATGTATTCGCTCTGATTTTGGTCAGAGTTGACGCGCGTGGAGGCCGATTTGAGGGGCAAGGCGTCACGAGCGAGGGATTTCACCGGTTCGAGGTGAGTAATGATTGTAAATGATATCCTGAGGGTTTGAAAACCCAGATTTGCACACCGTAGTGCTATATTGAGGTGACTTGCACGCCGGATAGCGAGCGTGGGTTAAAGCACCATTAGGGATTGCGACTCGGTCCGTCCCGGTTGTTGATTTTACTGCGTATTTGGCTATAACGTGTTGTTTTTCACTATGACTTGGGCTTATTGCCATATTTGGGGCTTATTGCCGACTGTTTGAACTTCTTGTGAGCTATCATCATTGTTTTCCTCACTATTTGAAATATTACTTGAACCTAGTCCATTTGAATTACACTGTTTCATGAACTCAGCTATATTTTTACTCAACCTTGAGTTTTAACTGAAATTTGAACTATTGTTTGAGCTGAGCATTTTCGCTTTCATTGATGCCTAAGGGGCTTATAATTATTTTGGACTGATTGAGGTCGAGGGCCATGATTGAGGATCTGATGAGTGATGTGAGGAGGCTTTCAGGCCTCGAGTGATGTGAGGAGTCTTTCAGGCCTCGAGTGATGTGAGGAGGCTTTCAGGACTCGAGTGATTGGTGAAGAGGCTTTCAGGCCTCGAGTGATTGGTGAGGAGGCTTTAAGGCCTTGAGTGTATTATGAGCAGGCTTTCAGGCCTCGCATTGATATTGTTCAGGCTTTCAGGCCTTCTTGATAGCGCTTGGGCTGTAGGAGCCCCTTCGGAGTCTGCTCACCCACAGTGAGCGCGGGTACCCATATAAGTGAGAGTGAGCCCAAGAGGCTGATGTTGTACTGTGTGACTGATACCGAGCCCGAGGGGCTGATACTGATCTGAGTGATGTGACACTGTGCCCGAGGGGATGATACTGTTCTAAGAATTTGATATTGAGCCCGAGGGGTTGTTACTGATTTGAGCGGTTCCCGAGGGGCGAACGTTTATGTGCTCATCTTACATACTTATTTGCCTTCTTAATTGTCATACTATAGCATTTATGCCCAAGGGGCGGATTTTCTGTACCTATCAGCACTAACTGTTTGAAATCATTTTTGTAATTATTGAAAAGACCGTTTTCAAAAGGGATTTGAGCTGAGCCAAGGCATTTCTAAAGATATCACGTATTTCACTATCTTTCTTAGAAAGTTGTACCCGGCTTCTATACAGCATATTGGTTGCTTTACGTGATTTCTTACTGCTCAGTTGTTATTTACTCTTATTACTCACTGAGTTGGAGTACTTACTTTACTCCCTGCACCCCGCGTACAGTTGCAGGTATTGTTCACCCAGTAGAGGGGTTTTGAGCCGATTGGAGATCTTGCTATCGTAGTTGTGCCAAGTGACCGTCAGCGTTCCCGGCACCGTATTTCTTCCGTTGTTATTAAATTCCAACCTATATATTATTGATCTTGTAATAGTGTTAGGATTCTTTAGATGCTCGTGACTTGTGACACCCCGATTTCGGGCTGAGTTGGGATGGTTCCCTTTTATATCATTTTCTTTCGCACTTATGATAATGTTATCTATTGTTTTCGACTCATTCTTGCTAAGAAATTGTTAAAAGAAATATTGTTAATCTATTGGCTGGTCTTGTCTTCACGAAAGGCGCCACCACGACCAGGTTTGGGATTTGTGTCGTGACATGAGTAGAATAGGATAAACTAGAGTTCTAATGCTATACTCTTCCATGGCGGAAGTTTTCTATTTATCTTCAACTTCTAACTCCTCCCTTATATAGAAAAGATTTTTCTTCAAGTAACGAGTCCTAATCCTTATCAATTATACAACCTTTTCTTTCAGGAGATATCAAATTTAACCACCTATGCTTATTTCTTTTACGTGCACGCCGTGTGCTTGAATCTGCCCGTGCCTTGTGCATAATTTATATGGACCTGGTTCATGAATTTGTTTCTTTTTTCAATCATCAAAATATATTTAGGCCAACATCTTGCCTCACACTGGATGACTATCATATTACCCAATTGATGGTGCTGAAACTAAATGCATAGTTCGTCTCTCTAAGTAAGGGGAATAAACTTCTCCAAGAAAAGTTGTGAGAACTGAGACCAAGTGAAAGGAGTTGATCCTTATGGTCTACCCATATAATTAATCTACCACCACCTCTTGAATGAACCACGCATCTAAAAGACGATTAAATCCATTATATTGTTCTCAACTAGTCCCAAAATTGCATAGAATCTCATGACAACAGTCAAGGAAGTCCTAATGTGAGGAGGAGACAACTTATATAACCTATCCACCCACATTATCTCATCAACTGACATTGCAGGCTTAACCTTAGGTTGTGCAGTAATAATAGGCTGTGCTACCCCAACTAGTAGCACTCTTGCGGTCTGAAATTCCTGACCCATCTACTATAGGTTACGAGTAGCGGGAGTCTGAACTCCTCCCCTACCCTGAGAAGTGGGTGGTTCTATAGGAAACACATCCGCCCAAGTTATACTCTCTATAAGGCCCGCCTTACGAACAAATGTGTCCTAAAGTACTAGGGTAAGAATAAATCCCCTCGAACCTATGTTGGTCCTACTGGCTCAACCTGAACTGAAATATTATTCTCTAGATCCATCTAAGGCTCAACTTATGTTGTTATAACACGACCATGAGTGGTTGTGTGTGTTGCTGCACGTGCCTTGGCTTGGGCTCTAGTTTTGCTCCTGCCCCGACCTCCACCTCAGACACTACCCTTCGTAGTGGCTATGACATGGGGCTCTAACTTTTGACCAACTGCAGTTGAAGCACGTCTGCTCACCATCTGTGAGATAATGAGATACGAAAGATTCAAATTTTAGGATAGAAGAAAATGCATGATAGATAAAGAAAGATAATGAAGTTTCCTAAAAGCCTTATGACCTCTCGATGATAAGTACCGACGTCTCCGTACCGATCCTCAAGAGTCTTCCAAGATTGCTTATCGCTCATAAGACCTATGCAACCTAGTTCTCTAATACCAACTTATATACGATCCAAAAATCATAATCAACGTGGTTGTCACGAAACCTAACACCGATTGTTAGGCAAGACAATACTACAAAAATACGAAAACTAGACTAACAGGAAACAACATAATAATATAGAAAAAGAGTGAAGCTTAGAAATGTATATATATATAAGTGTAAAATTAAATGTCGTCTACATAAAAAGTGATACTGCTTGATACAAGAAAAAACAATATTAATGAGAGTGAAGGTTACTTTGGAGTCTATGAATAGGAAAGCAGCACTATCTCAAGTCTCCCCGTTAATCAAGCTATGCTCCCCTCTGAACATAGCTAGGGCCTGCACCAGAATTCGCACAAAATATGCTAAAGTAGAGTATGAGTACAATCGACCATATGTACTCAGTATATATCTAGCCTAAACTCGGTGAGGTAGTGATGAGTATGGTAAGACACTTACAATATAAATCTATATAGTTAATAAGCAAGAAAAATATCAATAGAGATAATAGTAATAATAGCAGGAATAAATAGAAGAAAACAGTAAAAGAATCCGATAACAGAACTAATAATCATGTTTATTGAATAGTGCAATCAAAACGCTTTTCATCGGCTCAAATCAATTGGGAAGAAACGATATCCGTAATTAACACAACTAAAGCCCACAAGATATATCACAAACAAAACCAACATTTCATAACACATACGTTGTGACGCAAAACCCAAACCAACACACACAAATATTATTGCAACGACAACCCGATCCCATGGTCATACTATTATTATGATGAGCAACCCGGTCCTTATCATAATATTATTGCGGTGGCCACCCAATCCAACATATTAATTCGCACATAACCATCTAGTAACACATCCAAATATAGCGAAATTAATAATAACCATCGAGGAGAACAAATAAGCATAATTTACTAAAGAAAGGATGAACAAGAATAAGAATTAGTGGAAAATACCAAATTCTAGTACTAATCTTACTCATATAATGCAATAAGGATCCAAACAAGGTTATTAACACGTAAACGATCAAATGATAGCACAATCCCTAACATAACATCGGCGGAATAAGGCATAAAACAAGTATGTTGTGAAACAAGTATAGGCATGCTCTAGTAAAGACATTTATTAAGTAAAAGCATTGACAAGTAAAATCATTTGGCAAAAAAGCATGTATCTAATAAAGGCATATATTATAGAAAGGCATATAATATGTGTTACGCCTTATTTTAACACATGTTGCAACATTATGATAATTCTGAGGTTTATTAAAATTATGGAGTCACTATCTTATATTATGAGGTATATCAGAGTATTTATGAGTTAAGTCAAGATCAAATCTTAATAGTCTTATAAACCAATGATATTCTAGGTAAGGGTTCATGCTATTTCAAAGGGAAAGATGTGAGGTATCCCTTAAAATTTATCCAAAGGGTAGTTCGTTAAACTTAGTCTAAAAAGTGGGGAAAAGAATTATCTATACTCCAATCATTACTAAGGAGGAGTTAAATTATAATCGAAAGTCATGAAGTGAATCCTTAACCTATACCTATGTGATCTAATACTAGTACTAAGTTTATAAACATAGTTCAGAAAAGTGAATGATTATTTAAATAATAATTGTTTTAAAGAGAATGATTGTAAGGGTTGATAGTTTTACTTGAAAATAATAGAGTGAGAAAGAGTGTTAGATAAAGAATGTTACTTTAAAAGATAATAAGAGTGGACTAAGTAAAATGTGGGAGAAAATGGTTAAGATTATAAACTCATAAATACGAATGTCTTGTATAAAATAATTTATATATGATATGTAAGATATACATTTTTGGTTTTGAAATAGTTAGTTGGGACGTGTGACTTATTCTTTAAAAGAGTGGTATCTTTTATCATAAGAATTAGGCTGAACCCTATACTTGTCACGATCCAAATCTCAACATGTCGTGATGGCACCTATCACATTACTAGTCAAGATGACAAATACAAAATAACTATGCTTTTTAAATTTAAAAGAAGGAAGCTACGAGTTTAACAATAAAACAAAATCTCGTAAATAACCGATAACAGCAAAATACAGGTGTCACCGAGTATATGAGCTACTAAGTGTTAACTGCAAGGCCCCGTAAAAATTTTGTGCTTAAAACCTAGTAGCTCGTAGTGACAAGATCCGAATATGTATTAGGAATGTGTAATATTCTTCACGGCGAGCTTGCTCACCGCGGTTAGGACCCTTTTTACCGATTTTGCACTTAAAAATCAAGAATCAAAATTTTAGGAGCACCTCAAGGAATTGTGAAGGTCAATTCTGCGGCGCATTATGCGACTGCATAACAGAAATGCGGACCGCATTTCTGTCGTAAACCCAGGTAGAGAAGTCAGATTTTGGGAGCACTTCTGCTGTCCATTATGCGGACCGCATTTCCACTCAGCGATCACAGAGTGCGACCGCAGACCCGACTCGGCTCCAGATTTTTCTAATTTTTCAACCCAATCTCTTCTTCAATAAAATACCCTAACACTTCATTTTTACACATTTTCTGGATAAAACTAGAGAGAAGGAAGAGAGGGTTCTTGAGAGAGAAAGTCTCATCCTCTTCAACTAATTTTCCAAAGTCATCCAAGCCCGAAAAATTCCAACTACTTGTCTTCATCTCCACTCTTGCAGGTAGAATCCCCAACCTTTTTTCATTGATTTTAAAATTTAAATAAAATGGGGGATTCTCATGAACTTATCCTTGAAAATGGAAGTTTAAATACACATGCATGTTCTTTAAAACCTAAGATCTAGTAAGAGTAATTAGCTGGGGATAAAGAATTGTGTAAGGGAGGGTTGATGACCTAAATATGTTAGGGTAGTGATTGTAAACTTTGATTCTAAGAAATGTTTATTAATTTTTGCACTATATTGACAGTGCTAGATTTCTTGTAAATTGGAAGTAGAAATTAAAAAGGGATTCAGCTCCAGGTATGTATGCCTCACCTTAACCTATGTAAAATCGCCTTGTGTGGTGTCCGAGTACTTGGTATGTGATATCTCCATGAATTAGTTGTGAAGTTAAACTCTTATGAAAAGGATGTGTTTACTTGTGTGAACTATTTGTGAATTCATGTAAATATTGTGCCTTATGTGTTGTTGGTTAAGACATCCGATATGATTGTGGAAGTAAATGGCAATAAACTAAGTTGTGATTGCGAATGTGTTATGCGACAAGGACTGTAGAATAAATGATAGAGAGGAATCGTAATTGGTGAAATTGAAATAACTATGATAACATCCCTTGTGGATAGTCGTGGAAAACTTTTGTTGTGATCTAAATGGTATAACGGGCTGTTGAAAAAGATAGAAATGGTATGGATAGTCACCTAAACCTTTTGTGAGTTGTGTTGCTATTGTTATTGGAAATTGTGGTTGTTGTTCTTAAAACTTGTTATGGTTATCCTTGTAAATTATCATTGTTGTGGTATTGTTTTGTGAATTGTGATTGCTCGGTAGAATCGGGTTGCATGCCGAAACACGAAGTAATAAGGTGTGGGTTGTGGTGATAAGGGTGGCCAAGGTAATAAGGGTGGAAAGTGATCGATATCACTACTGAAATGAAATATGAGAACGTTCTGAAATTGAAAATGTGGAAATGTTGATGGGGAACGGAGAGTTTGTTAACTTGTTTGCCTTGATTGTCTTCCTTGTGTGTACTCAATTGTTGCTTCCTTCTATTGTTCATTACTTTTGTATGGCTTGAGGTTACTCACGGTAAGGTTTGTTATACATACCAGTACAATTCAAATGTACTGACGTCCCTTTTGCCTGGGCGCTACATTCATGTTATGATTGTAGGTGGATCCGCAGCAGGTACTCCAGCCCACCGATCGTAGCTCCCCTTTCGTCTTCCATCAGCTTTTTGGTGACCCCCACTCCTCTCAGGGCCCTGCGTGGCTCAGGCCGCTTATGTCCAGAGTTTTATTTTGATTTTGTGTAAGGTATAGCCGGAGCCTTGTTACCGGCAAATACTGTATTATCCTGTTGTACTTTTAGAGGCTCCGTAGACAGTAAATGTGGGTTGCGAACTTATGTAAATATGTATGTTGTATATTGGGCGATGAAAGTTGTAAACCTCATTAAGTGACTACGTGTCTTTTGTAAAAATAGTGTTTTAATTATAAGTGACTATTCCCTTTGATTAATGGGTAATGAAAATACGGGGTACGCGCGGGATAGGAAAGGCACCAAGGTCCGCTTGAATGGAGATCCCCGGTTGAGCGCCGGTCATGTCCCACGAATTTGGGGCATGACAAACTTGGTATCATAGCCTAAGGTTTTAAAGCGTCCTAGGATGTCTCGGAGCCGTGTCTAGTTGAGTCCTTCCAATCGGTGTGTTTTCGACCACATCTATAAGTTGGAGGCTATTCAGACATTTAGGAATTTCACCCTTCTTTGATACTCCAATCGTGAAATAGAGCTCAAGTTAGGGAGCTAATTTCCTCTCTAAGTCTTATTCTCAAGATTGGGAACCTTGATGCCGTATTCCGCGAATCTGAAGCATATAAGAGGGATTGATCCCACCATTGAGTCCGAAGGGATTGCCCAAGGACTTGTTAGGAGAATGTATTAAGATATGGATAAGTTGGTAAAACATATGTCTAAGAAGGGAGTGTCTTTGTCCCTATTGATGTCTCTGCACCATCAGATCATGTGGTATGTCAGCCTGTGACCTACGTACGTTAGAGATGTGGAGTCGAGGGGTATCGATTAAGCTATTTCCCTACCAACCTAACGTCGTTAAGTGAGTCAAATCAGAATTTCTACTTATTGTATGTACATCCATATTGAAGAGTTCTCATAAATGTGGTCTTAACAAGGTGTTGAATAACGAAACATTATGTTTATCGACTCTTTTGAACGAGATTCACTATTTGTGAATCTACTCCCTTATTAATTATTTTATTTACATTCTTGTGAAGTTAAGTTCTATAATTATGCCCTTAAATTGAGTTATAACTCTAGGATTGATATTTCCCACTTGGTTTTCCTAAAATTCTCACAAAGGGATTATATCCGATGAATTTCTTACAAAATCTTTTTATTTAAATGGACAAAATCTACTCGCTTGTGCCTATACATGCACCGTCGTAAAGTTTACCTATGTGTGTCAAGTTCCATGAAAAGCATCCCGGCATTGCGATCCTTCTCGAGTCACTCTTTTACTCAGTTTTGTATATGGCTTATATGACTTGAACAGTCAATCTACTCTCTTGCGAATACCAACATGAAAGCTTCTCACTGACTAGTAACATAAGAGCATACCTTAACACTTCACATGAGTGCATGTCAATCAAAATGGTCACCGTGTGCATGAATATAAAGTCTCTCTGAAAATTTAGATCCTCACGTCCATGTCATAGGAAGATAATGTGTCGCCATAACTTTCGTGTCCACTTGGGGCATCCCGCAGTAAATAGCTCACCTTGTCTTAGTATTGTGGTTGCTCGTGGCATGGTCGTATATTGCAGTTGGGAGCTAATATAGTAGAAGCGTGTCCAACTTATAACAAATGTTTATCTCCTCTTTACACCTCCATGACATGTGTTAATTGTGTTCTTTAGTTAGTGAATTCATTGTGCTAGTTTTCCCACACTTGTTCGATAACCATGAGAGAACATATCCTTTTATGAGTCATTGTAACGCTTTCTGTCTCGTAAGGACCCTTGCTAGGCTCTCCGTCAGGACCAAGCACGCCTTTGGGGGTTATTATAGCACAATGCCAGTTTCTCATTATTTTCTGTCTTTCATTAGCACCTGGGTAGTTCCCAAGTTAAAATCTATGAAGAACTCATTAAGAACATCAGCAAACCCTCCATGATTGTTCTATACTATGTCATTGGGTTCCCATATCACTTCAAGTTCATCAAGGGTTGATAGCATGTCGCAATTGCTGAGATCGAATGATCTCCTCTCGATAATGGATTGTCTACACATGTGCTAGTCCAACGATCTACTTATTAGACTACCTCTCACATATAGGTTTTGGGTTGACCAAGGAGAAATACACCTAGTAACACATTCATATGTAAAAGCCTTTCTCTCGGTCATGTTTTATAACATCTCCCAATATGGCTCGTAATAGCTAGTTGTATAGAAGTGTGTTGCAGAGCTTTATTATGAAGTAGAGCTGCTAAATATAATTGGATTTTTGAATTCTGGAGCTATACATCACGTGACTACATAGAGAGACCTTCTTTCAAAATAATGTAGCTCTTATAATCGCTTTATATTACCATTGTTCCTAGTAGTTACAATGTAAAGGTTGCTTCCATAAGGCTCTTTCACTTTCTTTTCATTTGTCTTGCATCATGTGTTGTTTACCCGTAATCTTTGATACGATATTATCTCGATATCTCGACTAGTTATCCAGTGATATGATCCGATTTAATTAACCATACTTTTATGTACTCTACGAGCACCCTAAGAGTGGGTAAATTTCCCCTTTACTACAGACTTCTAATGTCTTCACCACTATTTACACTTGTCAATTCAAAGTGGTGCTCTTAGTTGTGCTGCCTTACTATCTATTTTCATCTGATAACTCTGATTGTAAAAACTCATTTTATGTTTCATGGCATCAAAAGAGAAAGTCTTATAGCATCAAGGGTGGGGGCATATTCCTTTTGTTAGAATCAATAAGTTATGCTGGTACTCCTTGTAGATGCTCTTCTAACGATCATTTACCTCCTCTGCTTGTCCCTGTGACTAGATAACCTCGGTTACTTATCCCTGATAAATGCATTACGATGACTCATTCTTTTAAACTTATCCATGTGGGCACTTTGAGGCCTTGTTCTATACCAACATGTGATGGTTTTAAGTACCTTCTTGTCATTGTTATTGATTTTCTAGGACTACGAGGGCTTGTCTCATGGGTTTCAAAAGTAATGATTTTACTTGAAGTTCGAGATTCAATTGCCATGATTTCAAACCAAAGTGTATACCTTTTTCCAAAGTCTTAAATGGGTCGGATTGGTTGGGTTACGTGGCTTTCTTCTCACTCGACTTATAGAATAATTGACTATGTCAGTTTCATGTGAAGATAGTTTTGCTACCCTTGGTATTACACCTCCGTGAGACGATAGGAGTGTCATTTGTCTTTCTCCCTGAAGCATCATGTTAACCATTAGAACGCCTCTAACCAGTACATGATTTCGTCCCAACAATTAGGTGTCCGAGCTATGTGGTCTTACTTGAGAAAAGGATGAGATTAGATGCCCTCAGATTTTCACACATATCATGAGCATATCGATTTGAAAGATAGGTTTGGTCGTATATTTAGTTCCCTCGTATATGATCAATTATTAGGAAGGGTTAAGCTGTCTGAAATATGATAATCTCATAAGCGTTTTAACTTTTTTTCATCCTCACAGGCTTATGGCATAGATTTCGTGCGTCAAGTAATGTTAAGAGTGTAATTCAATTGCATGTATTTTGAAACCTGTATCACATTCAAGGTGCCAGAGTATTCTCATTCTTGATAACTGGATTTTCCATACACTCCAGGAAACGACTGGGTCACGTACTTGAATATTCCTCCTTAATGGTTCCTATTGCCAGTGTACGAGTTACCCACATACTTTAATTGTCTAATAGTTGATGTCGTGGCAATGATTGACCATATCAGCATCATTAATAGAAATCCTTGTGTCTCTTAGTATGTAACCTCATGGAATGCTCTGCTCAGTGCCTAAATGGATTCCTGAAAAACTCCAGTCTGATCTTGAACTCTGTTGTTCCTCATTGTATTAGATCCATTGAGTGTTGTAAGTTCAGACGAGTCAAAGATGAAGCTTCATAGTGTGATCACATATATATTTGATAGGTAATTTTATGGTCAGTTTATGATAGTACATCCTAGGGTAATCGTTGAAGGTCATCGAGGGTTTAGTGTGAGTGTTCGCCTAGAGATTTAGAGTTTGGAGGGTGAGTAGGCTATTCTCAATGTTTTCCCCTGAATATGTATGTGAGCTGATAATAAAGGTAGCATAAGTTTATCCCGCAGTAGGCCACACTAGGAGTATGAAGTGTTCCCATGGTTATTGCCATATATTATGTGGATTCACATGTCTATGTCTAAGAAAGTAAGTGGAGATCAATTGTGTATCATTCTGGTGGAAATTATTGAAGGTGAAGATAGTGATAGTTAGCTTATGCGAGATACCTAATTGTTATCCTCGTTAACTCAGTTTAGGGGTCGAAATTATTCATGTGAATGTATTTTGGCGAAGTCTGTAGATATAAGAGGCCATTGAAGGCCGAGAGTATTGTGGAGATAAAATATTTTCTCTTGATTGCATAGCAGTTGGTTTTGATTTGAAAGGTACCTTCTAGGTGTTATGATTTAAAAATGTGCGGTCCATGCCCAAGTATCATCATGATAAAGTAGTATTTATAATGTCGGGGTCTTTTTCATCGATGCATAATTATTGTGGTGCTTTATCGAGTTGAGGAAGCCACATGGAAAGCAGAAGATGAAATGAAAGAAAAATATCCCCATCTGTTTGAACAAGTCTAGTAGTGATCGTGCGAACTTTTATCTCTAAGCAAACTGATGTTGTGTTCCATTTGGTGCAAAGACACCCCATATCTCCCCTAAATGATGTGATCATTTGAGTCATATGCAAATCCTTCTTGGTAAATGAAAAGTTTTGTAAGAACTCCTGTGATAAGTAATTGGCTTATGATAGTATAGGTTGGTAATGATTAATTTACGTGTGTATAGTGAATCTAAGAGGTTATAGTATATGGGACTCATTGTAGTAATCAATCTACATGCAAAAGTTCGTCAGGTGATTGAATATGTGCAACTGTTGAGGTAATGAATTGTACACCATTGTAGGGATGATAGGAATTGGGTAATGGTGTTTGAAAATATGTTTCGGGGGCTCTCTGACAGGTAGATATGTCCATAATACAAAGGAAACTCTAGCAAAAATTTTTCTAGAAATATGGGAGTTAGTGAAAATTTTGAGAGTCTGCATAACATGTTTTTTCAAACCAACTGATTTCCAAAATCCTCATTCGAGGACGAATGATTTTAAGTGGGGGAAGAGGTAAGGCCCCGTAAAAATTTTGTGCTTAAAACCTAGTAGCTCGTAGTGCCAAGATCCGAATATGTGTTAGGAATGTGTAAGATTCTTCACGGCGAGACCCATTTTATCGATTTTGCACTTAAAAATCAAGAATCAAAATTTTCCAGAAAATTTCCATTATGCGGTCCAGAATGCTGTCGCAGATCAGGTATGTAGACCGCATTTCTGTCGCAGAGTTAACCAGTGAGTTAGTTGAAATTGATGTTAAAATGCGGTCCATTATGCGATCGCATAATCCATATGCGGACCGCATAACCATCGCATAAATTCCTCAAGGAATTGTGAAGGTCAATTCTGCGGCGCATTATGCGACTGCATAACAGAAATGCGGACCGCATTTCTGTCGCAAACCCAGGCAGAGAAGTCATATTTTAAGAGCACTTCTGCGGTCCATTATGCGGACTGCATTTCTACTATGCGATCGCAGAGTGCGACCGCAGACCCGACTCGGCTCCAAATTTTTTTAATTTTTCAACCCGATCTCTTCTTCAATAAAACACCCCAACACTTCATTTTTACACATTTTCTGGATAAAACTAGAGAGAAGGAAGAGAGGGTTCTTGAGAGAGAAAGTCTCATCCTCTTCAACTAATTTCCAAAGTCATCCAAGCCCGGAAAATTCCAGCTACTTGTCTTCATCGCCACTCTTACAGGTAGAATCCCCAAACCTTTTTCATTAATTTTAAAATTTAAATAAAATGGGGGATTCTCATGAACTGATCCTAGAAAATGGAAGTTCAAATAAACATGCATGTTCTTTAAAACCTAAAATCTAGTAAGAGTAATTAGGTGGGGATAAAGAATTGTTTAAGGGAGGGTTGATGACCTAAATACGTTCGGGTAGCGATTGTGAACTTTGATTCTAAGAAATGTGTATTAATTTGTGCACTATATTGACAGTGCTAAATTTCGGGTAAATTGGAAGTAGAAATTAAAAAGGGATTCAGCTCCAGGTATGTATGCCTCACCTTAACCTCTGTAAAATCGCCTTGTATGGTGTCCGAGTACTTGGTATATGATATCTCCATGAATTAGTTGTGAAGTTAAACTCTTGTGAACAGGATGTGTTTACTTGTGTGAACTATTTGTGAATTCATGTAAATATTGTGCCTTATGCATTGTTGGTTAAGACATCCGATATGATTGTGCAAGTAAATGGCAATAAACTAAGTTGTGATTGCGAATGTGTTATGCGTCAAGGACTGTGGAATAAATGATAGAGAGGAATCGTAATTGGTGAAATTGAAATAACTGTGATAACATCCCTTGTGGATAGTCGTGGAAAACTATTGTTGTGATCTAAATGGTATAATAGGCTATTGAAAAATATAGAAATGGTATGGATAGTCACCTAAACCTTTTGTGAGTTGTGTTGCTGTTGTTATTGGGAATTGCGATTGTTGTTCTTAAAACTTGTTGTGGTTATCCTTGTAATTTATTATTATTGTGGTATTGTTTTGTGAATTGTGATTTCTCTGTGGGATCGGCTTGTGCGCCGCAACACGAAATAATAAGGTGTGGGTTGTGGTGATAAGTGTGGCCGAGGTAAGAAGGGTGGAAAGTGATCGATATCACTACTGAAATGAAATATTATAACGTTGTGAAATTGAAAATGTGGAAACGATGATGGGGAAAGGAGAGTTTGTTAACTTGTTTGCCTTGATTGTCTTCCTTGTGTATATCCAATTGTTGCTTCCTTCTATTATTCATTACTTGTGTATGGCTTGAGGTTACTCAGGGTAAGGTTTGTTATACATACCAGTACAATTCAAATGTACTGACATCCATTTTTTCGGGGGCGCTATATTTGTGTTATGATTGTAGGTGGATCCGCAGTAGGTACTCCATCCCACCGATCGTAGCTCCCCCTTCGTCTTCCATCAGCTTTTTGGTGAGCCCCACTCCTCTCGGGGCCCTGCATGGCTTAGGTCGCTTGTGTCCGGAGTTTTATTTTGATTTTGTGTAAGGTATAGCCGGAGCCTTGTTACCGGCAAATACTGTATTATCCTGATGTTCTTTTAGAGGCTCCGTAGACAGTAAATGTGGGTTGCGAACTTATGTAAATATGTATGTTGTATATTGGGCGATGAAAGTTGTAAACCTCATTAAGTTACTATGTGTGTTTTGTAAAAATGGTGTTTAATTATAAGTGAATATTCCATTTGATTAATGGGTAATGAAAATACAGGGTACGCGTGGGATAGGAAAGGCACCCTGGTCCGCTTGACTGGGGATACCCGGTCGAGCGCCGGTCAGGTCCCACGAATTTGGGGCGTGACATTAACACAATCTAAATATCTAAAACAACTGTCTGAAAGATATAACAATACAATATAATACTTAAAAGAAGGAGATTCGAGGTATGTGGGCGTCAAGGAGCTACCTCAATAGTCTCCTACCAGATATGGCTTCGAGTCTAGCAATCACCGGGTGGAGATATACCTGGATCTGCATACGAGGTACAGAGTGTAGTATTAGTACAACCGACCTAATGTACCCAATAAATAAAAGGACTAATTTTGTGCTGAAAGCAGTGGCAAGCTTATAAAGAAATAATCCAAATCAAGATAATAATAGTACATATTTAACACGGAAATGACAGTAATATCTCAAAGAAATCCCATAATCCATTCGCAAGCAGTACAGAAATGTAGACATGCTCTCAAGTTCGACAACTTATGCTTTATACTGATAAAATATGCCAAGTATAGCAAGCACGAGGAATGTTAGGTCTCTATGCCTACATGTCAAATATGTATATTACATATAATGCAACACAATAATAAACTCATGTACTCACACTCTCAGAGTACTCAATCTCACTCAGCATGCTCAATCACTCAGCACGCATACTCACCACTCAACGGTACATACGCTCACTGCTGGTATGTCAGACTCCAGAGGGGCGGATCATGCCCTAGAGCTAATTTAAGATAACATGACATGCTGCGTCTCGCACCCCTATCCCATAATTATCACTCACAATCCGGCCCTCGGGCCCTAACTCAGTCATTAATTTATCTATTCTCTCGAGCTCACAAATCTCATTCCAATCAGCCCAAACAATGATAACACGATGTAACAATAATGATAACAGAGGGTGAGATATAATATGCAAATGATGGGTGTGACTGAGTACATAATTTCAATTTAAGCAAATAACTCAACAGCATGAATGACCTCAGTGGGTCCCAACAGGATAAGCACATAGCCTAAGCATGATTTCTAATATGGATCACAACTCAATTGCTCTAACACGTAGAGATTACATGAATTCCAACAATATTTGATAAATATGCAATACCACAGAAGCAACAAGTCATAATTACCATGGTGCACGCCACACGCCCGTAACCTAGCATGTGTGTCACCTCAACACCAACCATATAACACAAAATTTAGGGATTCATACCCTCAATACCAAGTTCATAAGTGTTACTTACCTCAAACGATGCAAATCACAACTCCAACAAACCCTTGCCTAGCGAATCGACCTCAGAATGACTCGAATTTTGCGTCAAACAACTTAATACGATCAATACATGCTATATGAATCGATTCCATACGATAAAGCTAAGTTCTTTAACCAAACTCAAAAAGTCAACCCAAAAGGTCAACCCCGTGCCCACGTCTCCAAACCCGACGAAATTTATAATCTCCAAAAATCCACTAAATAACAAGTCCAACCATACCAAAATTATTCAATTCTGACCTCAAATCGCCTTTCAAGTCCTCAAAACATAGCTTATGAAGTTTTCACAAATTTCCAACCCAAAACACTAATTGACTGGTAAAAGTAATGATAGATTCATGTGTGTTCATCAAATCCGAGTTAGAATCACTTACCCCAATCAAATCCTTGAAAATCCCTTCAAGAATTGCTCAAAACCGAGGTCTCTAGCTCAAAGTTGAAAAATTGGATAAATCCTTCGATTTAGAAATAATATATTGCTGCCTAGTTACGCTTCTTCGCGAATGCGGAAAGTGCCTCGCATTTACGAAACACAAAATCCTCAACTGTGAAAATTCCTCATATGTGAATGAGAGACCTCACTCACGAACGCGATGACCACCGAACCAATGCCTTCAAGAACGCAAGGGCTTACAAGCCTGGTGCCCCGACGGCTTCATCCTTCTACCCGAACGCATGTCCCATCGCGCGATCCCGATGCACAAACTCCCTAGACCTTCGCGAACGCATGTCCATCTTCGCAAATAAGAATAGCAAACTTCACAAGTCACCCAGGTACACTTTGTCAACGTGAGACCTCTCTCACGAACGCATAAAAGGAAACCAGACACCAGAAATTTTGCAGCTCTTTAAGGCCAAACACTATCTACAATCAATCCAAATCTCACCTAAGGCCCTTGGGACCCCATCCAAACATACCAACACATCCTAAAACATAATGTGAACTTATTCGAACCCTAAAATCACATATAACAATATCGAAAACACAAATCGCAACCTAGTTCAAGCCTATGGAACTATTGAACTTCCAACTTCTAAAACGAATGCCGAAACACACCAAATCAACTCCAATTGATCTCAAATTTTGCACAAAAGTCATAAATAGCACACCGAACCTATTCCAACTTTCAAAACAAAAATTTGTTCCTGGCAACAACAAAGTCAACTCTCGATCAAACTTTTCAACTTTCCAAACCTTCAACTTTTTCCAACTTTCGCTAATTCAAGCCAAAACAACATACAAACCTTCAAATTAATATTCGGACACACACATAAGTCCAAAATCACCATACGATGCTATCGGAACCATCAAAACTCCATCTTAAAATCATTTACAAGTATGTCAACATCTGGTAAACTCTTTCAACTTAGACTTCCAACATTGGGACGAAGTGTCCCAATTCATTCCGAAACATCCTCGGAACTAAACCAAGTACCCCGGCAAGTCACATAGCAATAACTGAATATAGAATAAGCAATAAATGGGGAAACAGGGCTACAAAACTCAAAATAACCGGTTGGGTTATTACATTCTCCCCCTCTTAAACATACATTCATCCTCGAATGGGTCTAGAATCATACCCGGAGACTCAAATAGGTATGGGAAGCTGCTCTACATCTCCCGCTTGGTCTCCCAAGTGTCCTCCTCAACTAGTTGACCTCTCCATTGTAATTTTACCGAACCTATACTCTTTGATCTCAATTTTCGAACCTGCCGATCCAAATGACCATCAGCTCTATATCATAAGTCAAATCCCTATCTAGCTAAACAGTGCTGAAGTCCAAAACATGAGATGGATCACTTAAATACTTACAGAGTATGGAAAAATGAAACACTGAGTGAACTCTCGATATACTAGGTGGAAACTCAAGCTTGTAAGCCACCTCTCTGATCCTCTCAAGCACCTCAAAAGGGCCAATATATCGATGTCTCAACTTGCCCTTCTTCCCCAACCTCATAACACCCATCATGAGTGAAACACTGAGCAATACCTACAATCCCACTATGTAGGCAACATCACGAACCTTCCATTCCGTGTAACTCTTCTGTTTTGACTGAGTCATGTGAAGCCGATCCTAAATTAACTTAAACTTTTCCAAAGCATCCTAAACCAAGACAGTACCCAATAGCCTAGCCTCAATCGACTCAAATTAAACAATCGGAGATCGACACTTCCTCCCATACAAGGCCTCATACAGAGCCATCTGAATACTAGATTGCTCGTAGTTGTTGTAGAAAAACTCTACGGGTGGTAGAAACTGATCCCAAAAACCCTCGAAATCCATGAAACAAACGTGTAGAATATACTCCAATATCTAAATGGTGCACTCGAATTGTCCGTCTATCTGAAGGTGGAATGATGTACTCAAATCAACCTGTATGCCTAACTCTCGCTGCACTGCTCTCCAATACTACGATGTGAACTACGTGGCTTGAGCAGAAATAATGGACACCAGAACACAATTAAGAAAAAAATCTCGCTAATATAGATCTCAACGACCCACTCTAAAGAATAGGTAGTTCCAACGCGAATGAAATGCGTGGAATCAACCAAACGGTCCACAGTTACCCAAATAGCATCTAATTTCATCAAAGTCCATGGGAGCCGAACTACGAATTCCATGGTGATGCACACCTATTTCCACTTAGGAATCTCAAGCCTCTGAAGCAAATCGTCTGGCCTCTCATGGTCGTACTTCACCTATTGAAAATTCAAGCACTGAGCCAAACTCCACCATATCTTTCTTCATTATCCTCAACTAATAGTGTTGTCTCAAGTCCTGATACATCTTCGCGGAATACCGCGAACTGTGGGGATCCTCAAGAATATACTCACGTAACCCATCCATATTGGGCATACAAATATGACCCTGCATCCACAACATCCCATCATATCCAATAGAAACCTTCATGGGATCACCATGCTGAATCGTATCCTTAAGGATAACACCCTTCATGAGTGAAACACTGAGCAATACCTGCAATCCCACAATGTAGGCAACATCACGAACCTTCCGTTTCGTGTAACTCTTCTGTTTTGACTGAGTCATGTGAAGCCGATCCTAAATTAACTTAACCTTTTCCAAAGCATCCTAAACCAAGACAGTACCCAATAGCCTAGCCTCAATCGACTCAAATTAAACAATCGGAGACCGACACTTCCTCATATAAAAGGCCTCATACAGAGCCATCTGAATACTAGATTGCTCGTAGTTGTTGTAGAAAAACTCTGCAGGTGGTAGAAATTGATCCCAAAAACCCTCGAAAATCCATGAAACAAATGTGTAGAATATACTCCAATATCTAAATGGTGCACTCGAATTGTCCATCCATCTGAAGGTGGAATGATGTACTCAACTCAACACGTGTGCCTAACTCTCGTTGCACTGCTCTCAATACTACGATGTGAACTACGTGGCTTGAGCAGAAATAATGGACACCAGAACACAATTAAGAAAAAAATCTTGCTAATATAGATCTCAACGAACCACTCTAAAGAATAGGTAGTCCCAACGGGAATGAAATGCGTGGACTCAACCAACCGGTCCACAGTTACCCAAATAGCATCAAATTTCATCAAAGTCCATGGGAGCTGAACTACGAAATCCATGGTGATGCACACCTATTTCCACTCAGGAATCTCAAGCCTCTGAAGCAAATCGTCTGGCCTCTCATGGTCGTACTTCACCTACTGAAAATTCAAGCACTGAGCCAAACTCCACCATATCTTTCTTCATTATCCTCAACTAATAGTGTTGTCTCAAGTCCTGATACATCTTCACGGAATACCGCGAACTTTGGGGATCCTCAAGAATATACTCACGTAACCCATCCACATTGGGCATACAAATATGACCCTGCATCCACAACATCCCATCATCTCCAATAGAAACCTTCATGGGATCACCATACTGAATCGTATCCTTAAGGATAACCAAATAGGGGTTGTCATACTCGCGCCTCTGATGCAATCATATAAAGAAGACAAAGAAACCATGAAATCTAGAATCCAACTAGGTTCCAAAATATCTAACCTCATGAACTGATTGGCCAAGTCCTGAGCATCTTATGCAAAAGGTCTCTCACCAGCAACAATATATGCAAGGCTACCTGTACGCACCACCTTTCTACTCAAGGCATTGGCCACTACATTGGTCTTCCCGGATGATACAAAATGGTAATATCATAGCCTTTTAACAGCTCCAACTATCTCTGTTGCCTCAAATTTAGATCCTTTTGCCTGAGCAAGTGATGAAGAATCTGATGATCTGTAAATACCTCACAAGACATGATGTAGATATAATGCCTCCAAATCTTCAATCCATGAATGATGGCCGACAACTCTAAATCATGAATGGGTAAGTTCTTCTCATAAGGCTTCTACTAGCATGAAGCATCAGTAATCAATTTAACCTTCTGCATCAAGACACACCTAATATCAATCCGAGAAGCATCACAATATACCCTATAAGAACTTGATGTTGAAGGCAAAACTAGAGTTGGAGTTGTGGTCAAGGCAGTCATGAGCCTCTGAAAGCTCTCCTCATACTCATCAGAACACCTAAATGGTGCAGTCTTCTAGGTCATCCTTGTCAAAAGCACTACAATGGACGAGAAAGCCTCCACGAGGTGGTGACAATATCTTGCCAAGCCAAGAAAACTTCCAATCTCAATAGCTAAAAATGGTCTGGGCCAACTCTAAACTGCCTCAATCGTCTTCGGATCTACCTTGATCCCCTCACTGGACACCATGTGCCCTAAAAAAACCACTGAATCGAGCCAGAAGTCGCACTTAGAAAATTTAGCATTCTGCTCCCCCCACCCCCTCAATGTCTATAGCACGATCCTCAAATGTTATGCATGCTCCTCTTGGCTACATGAGTACACTAGGATCATCAATAAATACTATGACAAATGAATCAAAATATATGACTAGAATACACTGTCCATCATATACATGAATATTGCTGGGGCATTGATCAACCTGAAGGACATCACAAGGAACTCATAGTGCCATACCGAGTCCTAAAGGTAATCTTCAAAATATCTAGATCTTGAAGCTTCAACTAGTGATACCCAGACCTCAAATCAATCTTAGAGAACACTCTAGCTCCCTGAAGCTAGTCAAATAAGTCACCAATGCGCAACAAAGGATACATGTTATTAATTGTAATTTTGTTCA
The DNA here is from genome assembly GCA_026770625.1 of Nicotiana glauca. Lineage (NCBI taxonomy): Eukaryota > Viridiplantae > Streptophyta > Magnoliopsida > Solanales > Solanaceae > Nicotiana > Nicotiana glauca. The sequence goes on along the minus strand of MU688495.1, from coordinate 28,836 downwards.
ACTACTTATAGTCAATGCACATCGACATAGTATTATCTTTCTTCTTTACAAACAAAACCGGTGCACTCCAAGGCGACACACTAGGCCTAATGAATCCCATATCAAGAAGCTTCTGAAGTTGCTCTTACAATTCTTTCAACTTTGCTGGTGCCATACGATAAGGAGGTATAGAAATGCGTTGAGTGCCCGACACCAAGTCAATACAAAAATCAATGTCCCTGTCGGGTGACATGATCGGAGGTCTGCAGGAAACACATTCAAAAAGTCTCGCACTATTAGAATAGAATCAATTGTAGGAGTATCAGCACCTCCCTCACAAAAGAAAAATATGACAAAAACCCTTTCCGAATCATCCATTGGGTCTTCAGATATGAAATCACCCTACTGAGAATATAGTCCAGAGAACCTATCAACTCTATCCTAGTGGACCCAGGCATCGCCAATGTCACGGTCTTGGCATGACAACTCAGAATATCATGACATGGGGACAACAAATCTATGCCTAAAATCATGTCAAAATCAACTATACTAAGCAATAAGCGACCAACTATCGTCTCCAATTCCGCAATGGTAACCACACACGACCAATACGCACAGTCCATGACAATAGAATCAGCCACTGGCATAGATACATGAACATGTGAAACTAAGGACTTACGGGGCATATCAAAATAACTAGAAAAATACAATAATACATACGAGTAAGTGGAACCAGAGTCAAATAATATGGAAGCACCCATGTGGCACAACGAAGCAATACTTGTGATCACTGCATCTAAAGAAACACCCTCTGACCTGGCAAGGAAAATATAGGATCGAGGTTGACCGCCACCTGATCGCCCTCCTCCTCCAGGTCACTGAGCCACACCCCGAGCTAGTTAAGTGGGTGGTGAAATAACTGGTGCAAAAGTCACTACCTAACCCCTGTGGTGAATTGGACTACCAAAACAATGGGGACACTACCTCCACACATGTCAAATCCCCACACTCAAAGCAAATCCAATCCGCCAATGGTGGTGGATACTGAATCGGACCATGAGAACTAGAATAACTGCTAGAAGAACCTGGTATCAATGAACCATGAACTAATGGAGAACACGATGAACTATAAGCTGGGAGGGCACTCAGAGATGACTGACCCCGATGGGCACTATATAAACCATGGTTAGACGATGCACCACGATGAACCGGATGAGCCATTTGAGCTGGCCTATAAGGGTGATCCTTACTAAAACCACCCGAACCACGAGGCCTCTTAGCCTCCCTCTCCTCATGCTCCTGGTTGCAAACCTGCTTTAGATGCCTAGCAATATCAACCAACTCAACAAACCTAGCACCTGATTCAATCTCCCGAGTCATGACAAAACGTAGTCCATAATTGAGGTCATCAATGAACCTCTTAATCCTCTCTTTCTATGTGGGGACCAACCAGATCGTGTGATGAGCCAACTCTGAAAAAATCATTTCATACAAGGTCACTGACTTACCCTCTTGCATAGCTTCTCAAACTTCCTATGCAACTCCTCCATGCGGGTTTGTGGAACAAACTTCTCTAAGAAGAGAACTGAGAACTCATGCCACGTAAGAGGTGTAGCGCTGGCTGGCCTGCTCAATTCATAGTCCTCCCACCATCTGAAGGCTTCCCCCAATAGTTAAAATGTAGTAAATGAGACTCCACTAGTCTCCAGAATACTCGCCATGGGAAGTATCCGCTGGTACCTGTATAAGAAATCCTGAGCATCCTCTGACTCAACCCTACTTTATGTTGGAGGCCTGGGCCTCCCAAACCGCTCTAACCTCTTCTACTCCTCATCACTCATAGGTGGACCCACTGGGCCTGAGAAACTACAATCGGGTAGTCTGTTAGTACACCCGATATCTGAAGTTCCTGAACCACATGCTTTGGTGTACGGGTAGCAAGAGTTTGAGCACCTTCCCCGGCCAAAGAAGTGGCTGGTGTGGCTTGTACTGAAATCGCTTAAGCAAGGCTAGTGCATACAAGCAATACCTAGGCTAAATCCTCCTGAAGGTCTGGAATCACAATGAGCACAATTGGTGCCTGAGCTGGTCTCATTGGCTCAACCACATCTAGTATCTGCTCCTGAGCTAGAGTAACTGGTGGCTCCACAAGTACTGCTCTAGCTATTGTACAAGCTGCACCTCGGCCTATACCACGGCCCCCGACCCTCATAGCACAAGATGTTGGTATTGGTTGTCGTCCACCCGATCTGGCCTCAAGTTTCCTCACCATCTGTGAGAGAATAGAATAATGGAAGTTTATTTTTTCGGAATCAATAAATTTGCACGACAAGAATACAAGAATGTGAAGTTTCCTAATAGGTTTGGTAGCCTCTCGACTATATGTAAAGACGTCTTTGTACCGATCAGCAAGACTCGACTAATCCTGCTCATTTTTCGTGAGACCTAAGTAACCTAGGCTTTGATGCAAACTTGTCACGACACAACTCTTAACATGTCGTGATGTCACATATCACATTACCAAGACAGCCGACAAACACGAAATAACTATGCATTTTAAATATAAAGCATAAGGTATGATAAGAACAACACATCCTAACAGTAAAACAAAATCTCATAAATAACCAATAAGAACAACTGCGACTCAATTGCAAAATCCCCAAAATACGGGTGTCACCGAGTACATGAGCTACTAAGTGTCAACAAAGTCTAAATCTCAAATATAAATGCCTGAATGATAGAAATAATACATAATAAAACATAAAAGAAGGGCATTCGAGATTTGCGGGTGTCAAACAACTACCACAATAGTCTCCTAGCAAATACAGCTCCAATTCTAGCAACCACCTATAGCTACACACGGAGTACAGAGTGTAGTATGAGTACAACCGACCCAATGTACTCAGTAAGTTATATGACTAACTTGGACTGAAAGTAGTGACGAGCTCAAAAAGGCAAAGTACATATCTAGATAATAATAATAATATAAATATAACAGGAAAATAACAGTAATAACTCATAAAAATCCCATAATCAATTTGTACGCAGTACATAAAGGTAGACATGCTCTCAAATTCAACAATAAAAGGTCAATACTAATAAAATATGCCAAGTTTAGCCAGCATAAGGAATGTTATTTCTTTATACCTATATGTCAAATATGATGTTACATGTAAAGCAACACAGTAATAAACTCATTTACTCACACTCTCAAAGTACTCTATCTCACTCAGCATGCTCAATCACTCAGCACTCACACTCCGCAGTCAACGGTACCTGCGCTCACTGCTGGTATGTCCGACTTCGGAGGCGCGGATCATGCCTAAGTGCTAATATAAGCCAACATGTTATGCTGTAGCGTGCAGCCCGATCCCATAATTATCACTCACAACCTGGCCCTCAGGCCCCAACTCAGTCATCAATCTCTCCAGTCTCTTGGGCTCACGAATATCATGCCAATCAGCCCACAAGAATGATAAAATGATGCAATAATAAATGATAAGAGAGACTGAGATATGATATGCAAATAATGAATGTGACTATGTACATAGTTGCAACTTAAGCAAATAACTCAGCAACAGGAATGGCCTGAGTGGGTCCCAACATAATAAGTATATATCCCAAGCATGATTTTAAATACGGATCATAGTTCAATTACTCTAACATGTAGGGATTACATGAATCACAACAAGATTCGATAACTACACATAATCACAGAATCAACCGAGTCACAATTACCATGGGGCACGCCCACACTACCGTCACCTAGCATGTGTGTCACCTCAACACCAACCATATAACACAAAATCTAGGGATTCATACCCTCATTACCAAGGTTAGAAGTGTTACTTACTTCAAACTGCGCAAATCACAACTTCAACAAGCCCTTGCCTTGCGGATCGTCCTCCGAATGAATCGAATCTACCAACAAATAACTTAATACAATCAATACAAGTTATAGGAATTGATTCCATAATATAAAGTTATGTTCTCTAACCAAAGTTAAAAAGACAATTGAAAAAGTCAACCCTGGGCTCACGTCTCGGAACCGACAAAATTCATAAAATCCAAATATGCAAACATACCAAAATCATCCAATTCCGACCTCAAATTACCTTTCAAGACCTCAAAATATAGCTTATGAACTTACCAAACTTTTTCCAAATTTTCCAACCCAAAATACTAATTAAATGGTGAAAATAATGATAGATTCATGTATATTAGTCAAATTCGAACTAATATCACTTACGCCAATCAACTCTTTGAAAATCCCTTAAAAAATCGCCCATAACCGAGGTCTCTAGCTCAAAAGATAAAAACAGGACAAAACCATCGATTGAAAATAATATACTACTACCAGTTGCCCTTCTTCGCGAACGCAGAAAGTACCTCACGTTCACAAAGTACAAAATCCTCAGCTGGAAAAACTCCTATTACGCGAATGCGCTGACCACTGAAGCAATGCATCCACGAACGCGACCCATCTCCCGTGAACGTGAAGGCTAACAAGCCTAGTGCTCCACCGGCTTCATCCTTCTACGCGAACGCGAGTCCCCTGTTGCGATCGCGATGCACAAACTCCCTAGGCCTTCGTGACTGCGTGACCTTCTTTGTGAACGCGAAGAAAAATTTTCACCATTCACCCATATACACTTCGAGAACGCGATACTTCTCTCACGAATGCGTATAAGGAAACCAGACACAAGAAATTCTTCAGCTCTACAAGGTCAAACTCAATCCGCAATCAATACGTATCTCACCCGAGGCCCCGATACCCCATCCAAACATACCAACACATCCCAAAATATTATACAAACTTAGTCAAATCCTCAAATCACATCAAACAAAATGAAAAACAAAAATAGCACCCCAATTCAAGCCGAATGAACTATTGAACTTCCAACTTTAAAATTAATATCGAGACACAACAAATCAACTCCGATTAACCTCAAATTCTGCGCACAAGTAATAATAACATAACAGAACTATTCTAACTCCTGGAACCAAAATTTGAGCCCGGCAACAATAAAGTCAACTCTCGGTCAAACATCTCAACTTTCCAAACCTTCAACTTTTTCCATCTTTTGCCAATTCAAGCCAAAACGACCTACAAACCTCCAAATCATTATCCGGACACACTCTTAAGTCTAAAATCACTATAAAGGGCTATCGAAACTGTAAAAACTCCATTCCACTGTCATTTACGTATAAATTAACATTCGTCAACTCTATCAACTTAGGCTTCCAAACATGGGACTAAGTACCGCAATTCATTTCGAAACATCCCCTGGAACCAAACCAACCACCCTGGAATGTCACATAACAAAAAATGAATATAGAATAAGCAATAAATGAGGAAACAAGGCTACAGTACTGAAAATAATCGGTCGGGTTGTTACGATACTTTCGCTGTGCGTTTTCTTTAAAAGCGTTAACCGACTTCCAACTTTCTAAAAATGGCCGATTACTCTTAACCCTTTTGCCTTATCTATTTGAAATCGATTCTACAAATATTTGATGAAAAAAAGTTAGAGGAAATTTGGTAGAAATATAATTCATAGGTGACTAGCTAATATGCATTACTTCTTATTGTTACGAGTTTTATAAAATGAGAACGCTGGTCTAACCATGCTTATTTCTATCCTACGTGTGTTGTTGTATTAAATTTAATTCGTAATTAATCATGCCAAACGAAAATAAATAAGCATCAACTAATATCGTTAGTTCATCACAAACATGAATATGCAAAAATCTGCAGCGGAAGGTAAGTTCAAGAAAACTAGACTCTTCATGTTGGGATCTGATAACTTAATCAGCCTTATTAGCTCTAGCGGACCATCAGAACACATGAGAGACAGCAGCAGGCCCAGAATCAAGAGCAGTAGCAGCCCAATTCATTTGAAGTGGGCCACGGTTCAAAGCGAACTCCGCTGGACCAACAGGTGTTCATGCAAACGATGAGAAATTTTGGATTAGTATTTCTCATTTAATTAAAAGAATAGCTGAAGGCAGAAATGTAATAATGAAACAATATATCAATGTAACTGTATACGGTGGAAATTGGGGTTACCCGATTTCGCCCTTTGATGGAAAATGTGATACCACGTCGGAAGGTCAGGACGTCGAGCTCAGGGTCGAAGTTCCTTTCCAAGATCGAGGTCCATATCACTTACCGAGGTAACAAGAGGGCATACTTCGAGATGATGCCGGTATAATTCGGTAAAGGAAAGAGCGAGACACCCATAACGGACCGAAGATCATGACGTGAATTCCGGAATGGATTGGTCCTCGGCATTGTCAAATATGATTTCCTACTATAATTAAAAGTGTACCTTATTTAGGACTCCACTATTATATAAAGAGGGATCACATCCATTTGTAACGATCATTGTTGACTGATAAGAAAATACATATTCATTACTTTCTTGCTATTCCACTTACTGTTGATCAAAGTCGCTTTATTATTTGCTTTTCATATTATCATACCTTGAGACCCATAAGTCGAGGTCGAGATTGGGCTTGCATACTGGTTTGATTTATTTTGTTCTCTAATTTAACTCTTTAGTTCTTTATTTATAAATTGGTATTGGATTAAATCACATATCCTTAAAACCATAATATAAGATTAATTATTACTCAAATTTTAGGATAAACAGTGGCTAAAGATAATGGTGATTGTTTTAGTACTGATTCTGATAACACACATTATTTCACACTTGTTCTTGTCAAGTATTTTTGCTCTCAGGTTAAAACATGGCAAACTCACACAACGCACTCGTAGATGGTGATGATGGTCTCGAATTTCATGGGAAAAAATGACAATGTAATTTCTCCAGGAGTCGGGTGCCACCCGCTAACCTCGGGGGAGCACTGGTTATGGATCCAGTCAATATCAGTTAGCACGTTGCTCTAAATGCGGACCTAGGCGCGGAACCCGAAGGGAGTATACACAAGGAAGGTCGATCTTGTGGTCAAGGTACACAGGGCAGAGGAGACGGAGGAGTTAACCTTCAGGTAATATTCGAGATGCTACAGGCTCAGCAGGCCACTATTGCTCAGTTGCGAAATCAACAAAGGACTCCACATGGGGTCGAGCCAGAAATCACTCGTCGTACCGAGCCAGTGCTAGAAAGGTCAAATGGTAACGAATCAGGGACTGATCCTGCAATAATAAAAATGCTCGAGGAGATCACCAAAAGAATTGAGTGAGGAGAGAAGAAAATCAAAGATAATGATAAAAAAAATAGAAACATACAACTCCTGAGTTGATCATATATCGCGGGAACCCCCAGTCCTAAAGGGTTTGGATTTGAAAAAGTTCGTGCAGAAACCTTTTCCTCGAAGTGCGGCTCTGAAGCCCATTCCTAAGAAGTTTCGTATGTCGTACATACCTAAGTACAAGGGGACAACCGATCCTAATGAACACATAACTTCGTACACGTGCTGGATAAAGGCAAATGACTTAGAAGATGATGAAATCGAATCTGTGCTGTTTAAAAAGTTCGGAGAAACCCTTTTAAAGGGAGTAATTATTTGGTATCACAACCTACCACCAGATTCCATCAACTCATTTGCCATGTTAATAGATTCTTTTGTAAAGGCACACGCTGTAGCCATATTGATACCCAATTTTTTCCTATATGTATTTTAATATTCAAAGTACTACAAAAGAGCATACGTATGTATATGTAATGTATGTCCAAGTGTTTCATTATTTTTTCTAAATTTTTAAAGGTTTTTAAATAAATTTATTTTACTATTTTATCCATAAAAATCCAATAATTATTTCTAAAATTATCATTTTTTGTAATTCCCTTATTGGACTTTTATATTTATGCTAAAGTATAGCTAAAAATTTTTTTGCATATTTTTACAAAATTATTTAATATTTTTTAAGACTAAATTGTATAATTGCAACATTAGCCTTTTTTAGGATTTAATCGCTTTTATGTTCATAAAGACTAAGTCCAGTATTTTTAAATAGTTAATTATATGTCATAAAATATTTTAGTACTTTAATTTATTTTCAAAAATCATTTTACTAATTTTATTATTTTAATAGGGGGAAATGGCTATTTAAATGATAGCCCAATTACGTTTCAATTATATCATGAACTCTACCCCAATTTAAACCCAATCCTCAACCCAATTGAACCCATCAGACCAGGCCCAAACCCAGTTTCATAAACCACCCCACTTACCCATTTTAATCCAGGCCGTTGATCATTCAGATCAACGGCCAGTACTCGTCCTATCCTTAATCAATTCCAAAACCCTATCATTACTCACCTACCGTCGCCCTTGAACGCCGTTCCTCTCAAACCCACTATGCAACACCACCTATACCGTATCCGCCTCCACCCTAATCTGCCCTAATACCTACCTAATCTGTGGCCTTCCGTGGTCATTTGTGGGTTGTACCAGCCTGTTATGCTCCAATGTGTTCGATTATATGGTTTCATGACCAGACCTCAAAGGGATTTGGTCCAGTCCTTGCTCGATGACCATTCTTCGATTATCCCTGACCTTTCTCCGGCCAGTCATGGCGATTTGAGTCAGATCCTTGACTCTCCTAGTTAGATCGGCAACTTTCAAGGACTTTCTCATTGCTTTTGGGTTTTCTGAAACCCTAAACTCTAAGACTTTTTTGATTGCTTTCAGATCCACTTTAGATCTATTTTTGCCATGAACTTTTTAAGTGATTCTCGAAGTTTCTTTAACCTTTCTTTCAAAATGACTCTTCACATTCCGATTAGGGTTTTCCTTCAAGATTTTCTTTTCAAAATCTCTTCTCTGATTTTAACGTGTCTGTGATTTTTCTATATCTTTCTCATGTTATTCCCCTATCTGAGTTAGCATGTTGAAAACCGTAATTTCTTTTGGGTTAATTCAAATTCTGAAACTGTTTGCTAGCGCTTGTTTAATTTATTTGTTAATCATCTTTTAAAATCGATTATTGTTAAAACCCTAGCTCTTTGGGTCTGAAATTGTTTGTTTGAGTACTTCACTCGACTGAAAGCTTTTGTTTTAGACTCTCTCTTTTCTCTATGTGACTCATTTGATTTTTTTTTACTATCTTTCTACTCGACAAGGGTTGAAACCCTAACTTTTTAAAAGGGGTTTCCTCACCTGCTATTGTGAAACCTTGCATGTTTCTGATGCTCTGTTTTCTTCCGTATTAATTCAATGTGACTTGAGCTACTTGATTACTATTCTTTGAATGTTTGCTTTACTACTGAACCCTAGCTTATTTCTGCCACTACTGCCTGTTTGTGATTTTGTCAATGAGTTTGGACTCGCATGTCTCATGACCTTGTTAACTTTATTTATATGGTGAAGTTTCTTCCTTTATTGATCTTCATCTTGTGACTGATTTCTAAAGTTTCCCTTTTATAAACCCTGATTTCACTCGCCCATTCAAATTGATTGATTTTTTCCCCATTACTATGATATTTTGCCTTACTGAATCTTTTCCAAAATAAGTATACTTCTCTACTTAGATTTGATTACTTACTTAATGTTTATACTACTTCTTTTATGGCAATAATCAGTCTATCTCTAAACTAATCTTTTTCCTTATTTGAATCTGTTAGACATTGATTCTTTAATTACAGGGAATCACTCGTTTAATCAATTCGAACAGTTGATTGTTTCCATATTTGTACTAAAACTTTACTTATTTCCTCTCCTTCACTCATTTTCAAAAGGCTATAAATACCATGCATCCCTATTCTTTAAAATAGACGAACACAAGGAACGAAACACTTGAGTTCAGAACACACACTTCACTCAAAACTCTCTCTCTTTTTCTCTATTATTACTTATGTTGCTGCCTTGTCTAGCCGGCTGAAAGCCAAGGCTAGGCTGTGGAGATTTCCTTATGTTTCTTTCTACATTAGCTTCTTTACTAGTATGTTCTAATTGATTTTCCAGCACCAACAACAACATGTTTCTTTACTATCTCCTTTACTCTTGCCTATTTCCTGCTTCTGTTTAATCAAGCTCCATTACTGAACATGCTGTAATATGCCCCTTTAACTTCTAAACTAATATTTTCTTATGTATGAACTCTATTAGTCACTTATTATGACTTATGAATACCTAGCCCCCATATCCCCTATGTGTTTGTATTCCCTGGTTGGTTTGGGGCATGTCAGCATGAGGCATTGTTGTGCGTAACTCAAACCTAACTCTCCCCGAGGTTATAACCTTCATATCCCCTCTATGTATTGTATTTTTTGGTTGGTTCATGGGTATGGCAGCACCATCATTTTCTGTGCATGTCCAAACCTAACCCTTCCTAGGGTCATATTCTCCCTGCAATGTATTACGAAACCCTTGACCATTTTGTATGAAAATGATAATTGTTAGCTTTACTACTACTATTTTTTACCTTTACCCCCTCTCTATTCTCCACTTAGTTTTAAATCTCTGTTTCTACACTTACGATATACTCTTAGACTTAGGTTCTGCCCCTTTCGTTTGAGCCTTGCTTTGGGACCCATGAGCTCTCTCTGAACTTGGACACATAAGGGTTGGCCCTTCCACACTACACTCATCTCTATCTGGTTATGCAAACTTGGGTGTAAGCACTGCCCGAGGTCCCTTGAGACCCTTAGGGAACTTTGACACACCCAGATCTGAGAAAGGCTTTGAAACAAGTGACATTTGAGTTGTTTTGTTCCAAAACTCCAAGAGGAAGTCAGATCAGCCTTCCTATGGTTGTAATTTCTTATTTTACATTTTTTTATGTAATTCAGCAATTAGTCTGTAATAATTAGTAAACATTTGGGGGTTGGTTAGTGAAAAAGGGCTAGGAAATTATGCATGCTTAACTATTAGAAGGGTAGGGAGCATGCCTATAGGACTTGTTTTCTGTATGATTAACTCAGTATTTAGATAATATGCCTATAGGACTAGTTGTTAAAGTCTGCATGTTTAACTCTGTATTTAGATAACCTGCCAATAGGACCTGTTTTAAATTATGCATTTAGATAACATGCCTATAGGGTTTGTCTTAATATTGCATATATATTACCACATTTAGACACCATTCTCTTAGGATCTAAATGGCTAAAATCAGTACCTTTTCATAGAAATCACGCCTATAGGAATTTCAAGAAAATCCTGCCTATTTCATTTCACGTTCAACTAGATATCATGTCTATAGGAATTAAAATAGCAATAATAGATGTCAATGTCTATAGAATATGAAACTAGTCTAATCTTAAATCAATTCAATTCTCATTGTTCTAAACTTATTTTCAATGACTCTCTCTCTTCTTGTTAATACGGTTTAGAAAGCATGCCTATAGGATATCAAATTGCTCTTTTAATCGTTACTGCTTTGCCACATTCTGAATCAGTAGTAGATACCTTGTTTATCGGATCTAAACCCAAACACTTAGGCAAGCCTTAGGTGACAACAAATAAAACTAAACTTGCCTCTATTAATTAGTAATTGCTACAACCAGCAGGCGGGCCTGATTCGGACTTCTTATCTGAGTTATGTAATAAATTGGTCTGCTTCAACAATTAAAACTCCCCTACCTTAGTACTTTAGATTAAGACCCTGATTGTGTTTAAGTCATGCTATTTATGTGCTTTGCTTGAGGAGGTATATATGAGCCATTTAGTTGTTTACGTGCTTCCCCTTAATATGCAGTCCTATGTGTTTTGTATGTTGCCTTAGCTTTTTCACCTTTGAAAAGTCAGCCTAATATCCATCCCATTTAGTAATAGTAGTCCTAATTTCCTCCGGGACTGATAAGAATGGGATGGGTAATAGCATGCAATAGTGGTCGAGACCAATCTGCACTTTAATTCCTTGATGGGGTGGGAATGGTAGACATGGATATGATGACCGGTACGCTAATACCACATGTAGCCCATCTTTTGTGGATTGATTACCGGGTATTGCATTGATGTGATCCATATTACAAATAAACCTAGGACCTCCCCCCCCCCTTTCTTTTCCTTTAAATATTTATAGAATTGTAATTTCTTTTCAAAATCTGCACTTTAATAATTGCTCTTTCAGAATCTTATGTGTTTAAACTTAATCCCCTACTATTTGAGCCTATATTTGTTTACTTGCTAATTGAACAAATTCACAAAGAACTATCTGGCGGGGATCACACTAGTGGATCTTGAGGGGTGCCTAACACCTTTCCCTTAGGATAATTTCAAGCCCTTACCCTTTCTCTGGCTATCAAATAAACTTAGAAGTGAACTTTATAAGTGTCCTAATGTACCTTAAATAATTAGGTGGCGACTCTTCAAATACAAAACCCAGTTCCCAAAAGGAATGAGTTGTCCTATACCCAAAATATCATAAACTCGATTTCCGATGCAAAGAGGGAAAAAAGGGGCACGCCAGCATAGCGACTCTGCTAAGGACATTAGGCTTTTACCATTTCAGATTGTTCTTGTGAATTTTTACCTTCCCTTTATATGCAATTACTTGTTTAAATTCCTTTAAGCGTTTAATTTCTTTTCAAAGACAAAACTGACTTATCTTCTTCGTTTCTTTCCTTTATTACTACTTCAAATTATAAAACTGCTGTATTTACTGCTTTCTTAACATGCAAGCGCATGCCAACAAGCTTTTAATTATTCCATAATCATTCTCAACATCATACTCCACTCGTGTCAAACAAATACCATAGCAACGCTTATAATGAGTGGTTGCGCTCTTCCTATATTATTACCCCCTAAATTCGGAAAGGCATATTTGCGGTAAAACCAGTCGATCAGCGGTGCAATCGATGGTTCTGTGCCTTCCCCCTTGAGTTGTCCACTCAAGGGTACCATTCTAAAATCCCATAGAAACCTTACTCTATTCAAACTGTGCATGCATTATGGTCAAACCTAGCCGGGTCATTTATGTTGTCCATATAATGATACATTAAGATAGCCTTGTCCAAAGTCCACTGGTTTCCCTAAACCCAAATAGACATCACCATGTTCTGTGCATTTATTTGGAGAACTAAATACTTCATGCTAACTGTTGATATTAAATAGTCGAGTCTGGTGGGGTAAGGGCCTAACCTTATTTGCCTTGTAGAAATATGAGGCACGAAGTCCCAATATTCAGCATGGTCACCAACATCCACCCAAGTTTGCTAAGCTGGTGGAAAGATTTACACTCTAGTAACCAGAATCGTTTATCAAAAGGGTTTATTGTCAAGAGGCTAAAGGGATCGAAGGTGGATATATGGCTAGGGCCTACCTATTACTGGGACTTCGCGAGTTGGGAAAGCTGTTCGACAAATCTAAGGATGCCGAATCTGGGGAAGGTCCTTTTGGGACCAAGCAGATAGGAGTTTTCCTTTTTGATTTTTTAAATGTAATAAGGCCAATGGGCATTAATGATTTTTATTTCCTATTTATTTAGTGAAAATTTGGGATTCGTCTATTTTTATCAATAAAACGAGGCATTTAGCATCCCAAGTTCTCCAAATCAATTTCTTGCTAGGCCCACCTCGGGCATAACGAGGTTCCCAAATTAGGACACGCTTTATATTCCTGTACTATGTGTTTAAATGTTGCAACATTTTCTTTATGACCCTCACTAATTTGGTTACCTCTTTGTTTTATTTTTGTTTTGTTATTCCCCTCTCCAAACGTTAGTTTGTGCACTCTGGCAACGTCATCTTATTCCACGAGATCCAAGGGCCCTCCACCCACTCCTCCTCTATGTCTTGTTAAGAATAAGAACAAAGGCAAATTGGAAGATTTGAACATCAGAAAGGAGAACACAACAGCAAAGGCCATTGATGGCCATGGTATTTGGGTTCCCAATGAAAATGTGTCACAACTTGAGCAAAAATTGTTGATGTTTCAAGAAGAGCTTGAGCAAGTTCGGAATTTGGCCAACCTATCCTTCTCCCTCAGCACCCCAGACACCATCTTCCCCAACGTTCAGAATCTCAAACCTCCACAAAAGCAACCAAATCATCCCACTGTTCCAATGAAGAACCAATGCAATACTTGCCACACTCCAAACAACAATCTGTTATTCATCCCCGAACCACAAAATTCCACGAATGACCATTTCCACGCCCATACACCCGGCCACCATAACAAACCCATCTATGTGGAGACCATGCCACTCTCCACCCAACCTATATCTTTCACCCCTGAGTCTGATGAAAAGGATCTACTCATCAGAAACTTGGCTAAAGAGCATAAGAAATTAACCAGCCGAATCTGAGGCATGGAAGGAAGTAAAGGGATCGAAGGGTTGAACTATGATGATCTCTGCATACAAACAGATGTCGAACTGCTCGAGGGGTACAAACCTCCCAAGTTCGAGATGTTTGACGGTACAAGTGATCCAAGGGTCCATCTGAGAACATACTATGACAAGCTAGTCGGGGTAGAAAAGGACGAAAGGATTCGCATGATACTATTCATGAGGAGTCTGAAAGGAGATGCGCTATCTTGGTACATCAGCCAAGATCCTAAGTAATGGTCGAGTTGGGTAGGTATGGCCTCTGATTTCATGGACAGGTTCCGGTTTAACACAAAAAATGCGCCGGATGTATTTTATATTCATAATCTGAAGAAGAAGCCTACAGAAACTTTTCATGAGTATGCTACTCGTTAGAGGTCTGAAGCTGCTAAGGTCAGACCTACCATAGAGAAGGAACCGATGAACAAATTCTTTGTCCGGGCTCAGGACCCGCAGTATTATGAACGACTAATGTGATTGAAAAACATAATTTTTCTGACATTATCAAGCTAGGGGAACGAATTAAAGAAGGTATCAAAAGCGGTATGGTTACAAACTTCGAGGCCTTGCAAGACACAAATAAGGCCTTGCAGTCTGGTGGTGTGTCTAAAAAGAGGGGTGTAGAGGCCATGATGGTTGCACAAAGGAGCAAGTCTCCTCTCAAATATCAAACCTACCCAATACCTCCACTCACATATCAGCCAGCCCCAAACTACCAAGCACCCTCCTACCAAGCTCCACCACTAACATATCAATCACCTTCACTTCCCACATATCAGCCTACCTCGCCCAGATATTCCCAACCCGCACATGTCTACCAAACTTACAATGCCCAACCATCTCATTACCAATCACCCCCTGCCCACCAAAATTTCCCTAGGACCCAACCCAATTTTGATCGGAGGACTCCAAAATAATACACAGCCATGGACCCATTGATCAGCTATATGAGTGACTCAAAACCACCGGTTATGTTACCCCCATCCTTGCTACAACCCCTGATAACCCTTCTCAGTGGGTTAACCCAAAAAAATCTTGTGCATACTACTCCGACATGAGGGGACACACCATCGATAAATGATGCTCTTTAAAAGAGAAGATACAGTCCATGATCGATAACAAGGTCATTGTAGCAAAGGAAGCCACCCCAAACATCTGCAACAACCTCTACCAGACCACAAAGGCGGGGGTATTCACATGATTAAAGTAGATGATGATTGGGATCCCGAGGGATACATCGGGTTGATCGCGGAAGAAGATAATCCAAAGAAGCCAATAGTTACTCTCAACCCTATCATAGTCCAGATCCAACCATCCGAGGTCACTGAGGTAGATGTGTCTATCCCACTGGAGTTTGAAGCAGCGCCATCAACAAAAGCACCAGCACCATTTGAGGCTACAATTTTACCACCCAAGGAACATGTCCCATTCAAAGTAAAGGTGGTCGTACCGATTGTAGTAGCGATAAATACCATGCCGTCTTTCCATATAAAAGCTATACCTTGGGATTATACAGCCGAGGCTAGGAGGAAAGGCAAAGTCAGGTTCGAAGAGACTGTTGTAGCGCTGGGTATGACAACAACTGGAAGAGTCTATACCCCGGAACACTTAGTTGAGTCGAGCAAGAAGGCTTCCAACCAGCCACTCATCATTGAAACATGTCCAGATAACCTTTGGAGAAAGATACAAGCCAAGGAGTATTCAGTCATCGACCAGCTAAACGAAACACCAGCACAGATATTCATCCTCTTATTGCTGCAAAATTCTAAGACATACAAAAATGCTCTATTGAAGGTGCTAAGTGAAGCATACGTGCCAAGTAATATCACCGGTCGAGAAATGGCTAACATTGTGGGACAAGTATTGGAAAGCCATAAAATCACCTTCTATGAGGATGAGCTGTCGCCTGAAGGGTTGGGTCATAATAAAGCCTTGCATATCACCGTGCAATATGAAGACTTCTTCATCTCTAGGATCCTGATCGATGGGGGTTCCAGCCTTAATATATATCCGCTGATAATACTCAAGAAGTTGGGTAAAGGACGACACGAGATAAAAGATAGAGCTATAAATGTGAAATCCTTCGATGGCTCCCAGAGGTCCACCATCGGTGATATTAACCTGTGTCTATAGATGGTATCAACCTATTTCGAGGTCGACTTTCAAGTGATAGATGTGCCAGCATCCTACAACCTGCTGCTAGGGCGATCTTGGATTCATGTTATGGGAGATGTAGCTTCAATGCTGCATCAGGCCGTAATGTTTGAATGAAATCACCAGGAAGTGATCATTCACGGTGACGGCAACAATCATATATACAGTTGCCAGACCATTCAGGCGGTAGGGGAAAGAAGAAAGCTAGGTGGAGAGACCTACCACCACATCGAGCGGGTTAGTGCTATCGACAAAGATAAATGGTGGGATAACAAGATCAAGAGTATATTGAATTAGAGTGGGGACAAACCTGGCAAGGGGCTCAGTAAGAACCTCCAAGGAATTGCTAAACCCATAAAACTTAAGAAGCACGACACTACTTTTGGTTTGGGATATGAATATACCTAGGAGGAGTTCAATAATTAGTCTCCACCACGGCGCGGTCCTTACTACCCATTGGAGCAGCCAATACACCACCTGGAGAAGACTTTCAAACAAGTTGTCATCATCTACGGGAAAGACGAAGAAGAAGCACTCACGGTAATGAAAAACTTATTTCTAGAGGATAATGATATGGATTGTTGTGTTATTCTTGAGGAGCAGGGGGAGGAAGGTCCTTCCATACAAGCTGTGAGTAGAGGGGCATACCTCAACAATTGGACCATCAGGACCACCAGAGCCCGGCGAGCCTAGGGGTAGCAAAGCTAAAACAAGCATCATGTACTGTTTTATTTACTGGATGATTTTTTTTTCGCGCTATAAGATCTTTAATGTTCAAAATAGTTATGAAATTTATCAAAGAATTTCAAATTTTCTTATGAATCAACACTCATTATTATTTTTCTCTCAATACTTTATTTCTACTGCACTACTATTACTTATCTTGATGAACCAATGACTATGACATGCAATGAAGCAACGTGACAAACGAACATCGATTCAGAAGAAGATGATATACCAGAAGAGATTGTCAAAGAAGTTGAGAACTTTGAGAACAGACCTAAATCCAACCTGGACGAAACAATAATTGTTAATTTGGGAAATGAAGAAAACATCAAGGAAACACGAATCGGTGTTCACTGGTTGCCATCAAAAAAGAAGTAATACACCAAATTTCTAAAGGAATATGAGGAAATATTCGCCTGGTCATATGATGACATAATTTGTCTAAGTACATTTATTGTGGCCCATAAACTTCCGACTAATCCGATATGTCCGTCGGTAAAACAGAAGCGCAGGAAGTTCAAGCCTAATATGAGTTTGAAAATTAAGGAACAAGTTACTAAGCAAGTCAAAGCTAAGGTTCTCAGTGTGGTTGAGTACCCGACATGGTTAGCCAATATTGTACCAGTACCAAAGAACGACGGGAAGGTAAGAATCTGTGTCAACTTTTGAGATATTAACCGGGCCAGTCTGAAAAATGACTTCCCTTTGTGAATATACATATCCTGATCGACAATTGTGCTTAGCATGAGCTACAGTCATTCGTGGATTGCTTCACTGGGTATCATCAGATGTGGATGGATGAGGAAGACGCGAAGAAAATGGCTTTCATCATGCCGTAGGGAGTGTACTATTACAAGATGATACCATTTGTCTTGAAGAATGCATGGGCCACCTACATGAGGGCCATGACTACTATCTTTCATGATATGATACACAAGGAGATAGAGGTATATGTGGATGATATTATTATCAAATCCAAGAAGGCTGCTGACAACATAGAATATCTGAGGAAATTCTTCAATAGACTGCGGAGATTGTCCAACAACTTCTTTCACACTGGAGGAATCCTTTATAGGAGGACTCTCAATTTAGGATTATTAAGATATGTCGACGCAAAGGAAGCATCCAGGCTACTAGAGGAAATTTATCATGGGACCTGCGATCCACAAATGAACGGTTTTATCTTAGCAAAGAAGATACTTCGGGTTGGTTAAATTTTGATGACAATGGAAACATACTGCATCTAGTATGTCCGAAAATGCCACCGCTGTCAGATACATGTAGACATGATAAAGGTACTTCCAAGCGAGCGTAACACAATAAGCTCACCATGGCCGTTAGCTGCCTGGGGAATGGATGTTATTGGATCAATCAAGCTTGCCACTTCCAACGGACATAGGTTCATCCTAGTAGCCATCGACTATTTCACCAAATGTGTCGAAGCATCATCTTACAAAGCAGTGACTAAGAAAGTCATGGTAGACTTCGCTCGCGACCGCACTGTTTGTCGATTCGGAATTCCAGAGCCAATCATTACTGATAATAGCTCCAACCTCAACAGCGACTTGATGTAAGCTATGTGCGAAACTTTCAAGATCAAACAAAAAAATTCCACAGCCTACAAGCCTCAGATGAATAGAGCTATAGAAGCTGCCAACAAGAATATCAAGAAGATATTAAGGAAAATGGTAGAGAAGAATAAACAGTGGCACGAGAAGTTATCATTTGCTCTACTGGGGTATCGCACCATAGTCCGCACATCAACTGGGGAAACCTCCTATGTGATTGTTTATGGTACAAAAGTCGTCATTCCTGCCGAAGTAGAAATTCCCTCCTTGAGGATCATACAAAAAGATGAGCTCAATGATGCAGAGTGGGTGAAGAGTCGTTACGAGCTACTAGCCCTTACAGAGGGAAAGAGAATGAATGCAGTCTGCCATGGTCATCTCTATCAGAATCGAATGTCCAGAGCCTTCAACAAAAGAGTCAAGCCAAGACAGTTCACACCAAGGCAACTGTTGTTGAAGAAAATTTTTTCGCATCAAGACGAAGCCAAAGGGAAGTTCTCTCTCAACTGGCAGGGTCCATACATGGTTCACAAGGTTCTGACAGAAGGATCCCTCATACTTGCAAAAATGAATGGAGAAGTCTGGCCGAAGCCGATCAATTCAGATGCAGTCAAGCGTTACTATGTGTAATTTTCATGCTTTCCTCATATGATGTATTAAACTACACCTGACTTGATTTTTTTGTAACAGGGGATACATAGGCAGCCCTATGGGTTCGGTCACAATTCAATAAAATTTTCATTTTTCCTAGAAATTGGAAACTGGGGCAGAATTTTGAGGAGGACCCTTAAAATTTCGAAGTAATTTCAGTCGATCGTCGCACAAGCAATAGTCAAAAATGTCAACCCAGCAAACTGGGAAAGTATTTTGAGGAGGACCCTCAAAATTCCATAGCAAGAGAGGTTGCAATGCCCTGAATTGTGTCATAGTCATTTGTTCATCTAAAAACTATTTTAATTATACATTTATGTTATACTATGTCAAAATCATGCATGTTTATCATCGAAATTGCTTTGTTTAGCAGCGCTACCCCAGTGATGCAGACATTATAACCAGATCAAAAAAGAAAGAGTCAAGCAAAGCCAGCGGGGATACGAACTAACCTTCCCTTTACAAAACTCATAATTTTTCTTTTGATGCAGACACTAGGATTACAAAATCATTGAACATACTGTACGTCCATAGAACAAACATTGTTTAAGAATACGATTCTCCGAACCATTGAACTTGCCAACATCTGCTATCAACACGCACCCAGAATGTTTCATATGTCACAATGCTCCCAGTAATCACCATGCCGCAATCTCCTATCAGCTAAGAAACTCTACTGTCATTGGCTATTTTATGTCTTGCATAACGCTACCATTTTGCGTTTCGAGGTTAAGCTCTACCTCTATCTGCATTTGTATTGCATAAGGCTACCATTCTGTTGTCTGAGGTTAAGTTCTACCTCTTTTTGCATTTGCATTGCATAAGGCTACCATTCTGCCTTCCAACTTGCATAAGGCTACCATTATGTCTTCCTAGGTTAAGCTCTACCTCTATCTGCATCTGCATTGCATAAAGCTACCATTCTGCCTTCCGAGACTAAACACTGTCTCCATCCACATTGCACGGCTGAAAGATCACCACATTGCATGGCTGAAAGATCCCCACATTTGCACAGCTGAAAGATCGCCACATTTGCACGATTGAAAGATTGCCACATTGCACGGTTGAAAGATCACCACATCTGCACGGCTGAAAGATCACCATATCTACACGGCTGAAAGATCGCCAAATGCTACTGCATCCTTCATGGGCTGAAATATTGCCAACTTATCCAAAGGCATCATCGTTAAGAGGCACTATCCTCATAGCTCGAGAACAACATTTCATGGCCTGAGGACCGCATTCAATATCTTGCATACATTATTCAAAGGCATCATGGTTCGGAGGCACCATTTTATAGACCGAGAGCATCATTTCATAGCCTACAAATCCTTTATTATACGCTTCACGTCCCAGGACACTATGGTCTAAAGACGTCATCCTAACCGTCTAAATACAACATTCATGGTCCGACAGGAATTTGCATTATGTCTAAATTTACGCGTAATATATTCTTTGTATTACTTATTTACATGTAAACCGACAAGCAAAAGTTGTCACGACTGGAGTGTTTCTGCTCTAGTGCCAGCAGCCACATCAAAACTAACCATTCCCGTAAGCTTGTCACTCATCCTGACCGAAATATTGCGTCTGTTCTTGGAAAGTACCCATCGGCATACTCCGCCGGTGGATCTTGAACTACATATGACTAGATTCCTGTAAAATCAGGGATATGTAGGCAGCTCAGAAGCCAGGGCGTGGCCTATCTTCTTCAAACCGTTTCGTTCGGTCAAAATTGGCCACCATATATTTACCCGACAACTCTTTCATCCTTCTAGGGTAAAGAGAGGCAGTTATTGATACCTAATTTTTTCCTATATATATTTTAATATGTAAAGTACCTTCAAAATAGAATATGTATGCATATATAATGCATGTCCAGATGTTCCATTATTTTTCCCCAATTTTTAAAGGTTTTTAAATTAATTTATTTCCCTATTTTATCCATAAAACCCAATAATTATTTCTAAAATTATTATTTTTTGTGATTCACTTGTTGAACTTTTATATTTATACTAAAGTATAGCTAAAGGAATTTGTTGCATATTTTTACAAAATTATTTAGTATTTTTTAATGCTAAATTGTATAATTTCAACATTAGCCTCTTTTAGGATTTAATTGCGATTATGTTCATAAAGATTAAGTCCAGTATTTTTAAATGGTTAATTATATGTAATAAATAATTTTAGTACTTTTAATTTATTTTCAAAAATCAATTTACTATTTTTTATCATTTTAGTAGTGGAAAATTATCTATTTAAATAATAGCCCAATTACGTTTCAATTATAGCCTATATTCTACCTCAATTTAAACCCAATCCTCAACCCAATTGAACCCATCAGACCAGGCCCAAACCCAGTTTCATAAACCGCCCCACTTACCCATTTTAATCCAGGTCGTTGATCATTCAGATCAACAACCAATACTCGCCATTTCCTTAATTAATTCCAAACGACCCCAAAACCTTATCATTTCTCACCTACCTCCGCCCTTGAACCCCCTTCCTCTCAAACTCTCTCTGCAACACCGCCTAAACCCTAGCCGCCACCGCCACCCTAATCGACCCTAATACCTACCAAATATATGGCCTTCCATGGTCATTTGAGGCATGTACTAGCTTCCATGGCTCCTATGTGTTTGATTCTATGTTTCATGACCATACCTCGAAGGGATTTGGTCTAGTCCTTGCTCGATGACCTTTCTTCAGTCATCTCTGACCTTTTTCCGGCCAACCATGGCCATTCGAGTCAAATCCTTGACTCTCCTGGTTAGATCGGTAACTTTCAAGCATTTCTCATTGCTTTTGGGTTTTCTGAAACCCTAATCTCTAATACTTTTTCGATTTCTTTCAGATCCACCTTAGATCTATTCTTGCCATGAACTTTTTAAGTGCTTCTCAAAGTTTCTTTGACCTTACTTTCAAAATGACTCTTCACTTTCCGATTAGGGTTTTCCTTCAACATTTTCTTTTCAAAATCTCTTCTCTGATTTTAACGTGTCTGTGATTTTTCTATGTCTTGCTCATGTTGTTATCCTATCTGAGTTAGCATGTTGAAACCCCTAATTTCTTTTGGGTTCATTTGAATTTTGAAACTGTTTGCTAGAACTTTTTTGATTTATTTGTTTATCATCTTTTAAAATTGATTGTTGTTGAAACCCTAGGTCTTTGGGTCTGAAATTGTTTGTTTGAGTACTTGACTCAACTGAAAGTTTTTGTTTTGGACTCTCTCATTTCTCTATGTGACGCATCTAATTTTTTTTTACTGTCTTTCAACTCGACTAGGGTTGAAACCCTAGCTTTTTAAAAGGGGTTTACTCACCTGCTACTGTGAAACCTTTGTATGTTTCTGATGCTCTATTTTATTCCTTGTTAATTTAATGTGACTCGACCTACTTGATTACTATGCTTCGAATGTTTGCTTTAGTATTGAACCCTAGCTTATTTCTGCCACCACTGCCTGTTTGTGATTTTGTCAATGAGTTTGGTCTCGCATGTCTGATAACCTTGTTCACTTTATTTATATGATGAAGTTTCTTCCTTGATTGATCTTCATCTTGTGACTAATTTCTAAAGTTTCCCTTTTATAAACCCTAATTTCACTCGCCCGTTCAAATTGATTGATTTTTTTCCCATTACTATGATATTTTGCCTTACTAAATATTTTACAAAATAAGTGTACTTCTATACTTAGACTTGATTACTTACTTAATTGTTGTACTACTTCTTTTATGGCAATAATTAGTTTGTCTCTAAACCGATCTCTTTCCTTATTTGAATTTGTTAGGCAGTGATACATTAATTAAAGGGAATCACTAGTATATTCTGACTGTTGATTGTTTCCATATGTGTTTACTTATTTCCTCTCCTTCACTCTTTTTCAAAAGGCTATAAATACCCTGCATCCCCCTTCTTTCAAACAGATGAACACAAGGAACGAAACACTTGAGTTTGGAACACACACTTCTCTCAAAACTCTCTTTCTTTTTCTCTGTTATTACTTGTGTTGCTGCCTTTTCTAGTCGGCTGAAAGCCAAGGCTAGGATGTGGATATTTTCTTACGTGACTTTCTGTATTTGCTTCTTTACTAGTATGTTCTAATTAATTTTCAGCACCAATAGCAACATGTTTCTTTACTATATGCTTCACTCTTGCCTATTTCATGCTTGTGTTTAATCAAGTTCCATTACTGAGCATGCCGTAATCGGCCCATTTCTCTTTTAAATTAATATTTTCTTATGTATGAACTCTGCCAGTCACTTATTATGACTTATGAATCCAAAATCCCCATATCCCCTATGCATTTGTATTCCCTGGTTGGTTTGGGGGCATGTCAGTAAGAAACACTGATGTGCATAACCCAAACCTCACCCTACCCCGGGTCATAACCTTCATATCCCTTCTATATGTTGTATTCTCTGGCTGGTTCATGGGTATGCCAGCACCATCTATTGATGTGCATGTCTAAACCTGACCCTTCCTAGGGTCATATGCTCCCTGCAATGTATTCCCAAACCCTTGACCCCTTTGTATGAAACAACTGATTGTTAGCTTTACTACTACTATTTTTTTACCTTCACCCCCTCTCTATTCTCCACTCAATTTTAAATCTCTGTTTCTGCACTTCCGCTACACTCTTAGACTTAGGTTTTGACCCTCTCATTTCAGCCTTGCCTTGGGACCCATGAGCTCCGTCTGAACTTGGACACATAAGGGCTGGCCCTTCCAAATTGAACTCACCTTTAGCTGGTTATGCAAACTTGGGTGTAAGCACTGGCCCTTCCAAATTGCACTCACCTTTAGCTGGTTATGCAAACTTGGGTGTAAGCACTGCCCGGAGTCTCTTGAGACCCTTAGGGAACTTTGACACACCCAGATCTGAGAAAGGCTTTGAAACAAGTGACATTTTAGGTGTTTTGTTCCAGAACTCAGAGAGGAAGGCAGAATTAGCCTTCCTATGGTTGTAACTTCTTATTTTACATTTTTTATGTAATTCAGCAATTGGTCTGTAATAATTAGTAAACATTTAAGGGTTGGTTAGTGAAAAAGGGCTGGGAAATTATGCATGCTTAACTATTAGAAGGGTAGGGAACATGAATATAGGACCTGTTTTCTGTATGATTAACTTAGTATTTAGATAATATGCCTATAGGACTTGTTGTTAAAGTCTGCATGTTTAACTCTGTATTTAGAGAACCTGCCTATAGGACCTGTTTTAAATTCTGCATTTAGATAACATGCCTATAGGGTTTGTCTTAATATTGCATATTTATTACCACATTTAGACACCATGCTCTTAGGATCTAAATGGCTAAAATCTGTACCTTTTCATAGAAATCATGCCTATAGGAATTTAGAGAAAATCCTGCCTACTTCATTTCACGTTCAACTAGATATCATGTCTATAGGAATTGAAATTAGCAATAATAAATGTTAATGTCTATAGAATCTAAAACCAGTCTAGTCTAAAATCAATTCAACTCTCACTGTTCTGAACTAATTTTTAATGACTCTCTCTTTTCTTGCTAATGCGGTTTAGAAACCATACCTATTGTATCTCAAATCACACGTTTTAATCGTTACTTCTTTGCCACATTTTGAATCAGTAGTAGATACTATATTTATAGGATCTCACCCCAAACACTTAGGCAAGCCTTTGATGACAACAAATAAAACCGAACTCGCCTCTATTAATTAGTAATTGCTACAACCAGCAGGCAAGCCTGATTCAGACTTCTTATCAGAGTTATGTTATAAATTGTTCTGCTTCAACAATTAAAACTCCCCTGCCTTAGTACTTTAGATTCGGACCTTGATTGTGTTTAAGTTATGCTATTTATGTGCTTTGCTTGAGGAGGTATATATGAGCCATTTAGTTGTTAACGTGCTTCCCCTTAATGTGCAGTCCTATGTGTTTTGTATGCCGCCTTAGATTTTTCACCTTTGAAACCTAAAAGTTAGCCTAATATCCCTCCCCTTTAGGAATAGTAGTCCTAAGTTCCTCTGGGACTGATAAGAATGGGACGGGTAATAGCTTGCAATAGTGGTCGAGACCTATCCGTGTTTTAATACCTTGACGGGGTGGGAAAGGTAGACATGGATATGATGACTGGTACGCTAATATCACATGTAGCCCCTCTTTTGAGGAGTGATTACCGGGTATTGCATTGATGTTATCCATATTACATATAAACCTAGGACCTCCCCCTCCTATTTCTTTTCCTTTAAATATTTATAGAATTGTAATTTTTTTTCAATATACGCCCTTTAATAATTGCTCTTTGAAACTCTTATGTGTTTAAACTTAATCCCAACTATTTGAGCCTATATTTGTTTACTTTCTAATTTCACAAATTCACAAAGAACTATCTGGCCGAGAATCACACTAATGGATCCTGAGGGGTACCTAACACCTTCTCCTTAGGATAATTTCAAGCTCTTACCCTATCTTTGGTTATCAAAAAAAGTTAGAAGTGAACTTTATATGTGTCCTAATGCACCTTAAATAGTTAGGTGGCGACTCTTCAAATACAAAACTCAGTTCCCAAAAGGAATGACTTGTCCTATACCTAAAATGTCATAAACCTGATTTTCCGATGCAAAGAGGGAAAAAGGGGGCGCGACAAGCCATAAATGTTGTTACAAGAAAATCGGACATTTCTAAGATAAGACAATGGGATAGCAACATGTTGATGTAGTTCGTATCCGATTTCAAATGGAACACATGGAGTTGCCACCGGTCACGGATGATTGGGTCGTTCAAGCTTTCACTCAAGGGTGGAATGAACGGAGTTCGATAACATCGAGTCAGTTGAAGAAAAATTTGATGGAGTATCCAGCTTTGACTTGGGCAGATGTGCACAATCGATATCAATCGAAGATTAGTGTCGAGGACAACCAATAAGGAGCCCCTTCCGGTTAAGTACATCCAATAAGTTCGGCAGTTAAAACCTCGAGGGACCTCTACAGAAAGCCAAGGTCGAATGGAGAACGATACAAGCCATACGCCGCAGGTCGAAGGAACAATGGTTCGGGATGCAATTCCGCCCGGAATGATCAAAGAAGTGATCGAGGACATAATACTCGGGGGCTTATGAGAAAAAGTGGTTTTGATAAGCATGCTAATCCCAAAAAGGCACCTCGTCTATTGAAATATAACTTTAGTATTGACGCGTTGGGCATTGTATCGGCAATCGAAAGGATCAAAGATACTAGGTGGCCCAAACCCATACAAACGGATCCTTCCCAAAAAACCCAAATTTGATTTGCAAATATCATGGAATGCATGCTCACAAGATCAAGGATTGATGGCAATTGAGGGAGGAGGTAGCTCGTCTATTCAATGAGGGCCACCTTCGGGAGTTCCTCAGCGATCGTGCCAAGAATCATTTTAGAGAAAGGGACGCTAACAGGAAAAATAAACAGAAGGAACCCCAGCATGTCATTTATATATTAGTCGGTAGGGTCGACATTCCACAGGGAGCCATATTCAAATGCACTAAGGTATCAATCACTAGAGAGAAACGAACCCGAGAATATGTGCCCAAACACTCCTTATCATTCAAAGACGAAGAAGCAAAAGGCATTTATCAACCACACAACAACGTTCTGGTAATTTCTATATTATTAAATTAAGTTCAAGTTAATCGTGTTTTAGTGGATCCAGGTAGGTCAGCAAATATCATCCGATTGAGGGTCGTGTAGCATATCGGCCTAGAAGATCAAATTGTGCCCGCAGCTCGGGTATTAAATGGCTTCAACATGGCTAGTGAAACAATTAAAGGGGAGATTATTTTATTGGTGAACGTGGCTGGAACCATTCAAGATACGAAATTCCACGTGATCGAGGGTGAAATGAGGGATAATTCCCTACTCAGGAGGCCTTAGATCCACAACATGAGGGCAGTCCCCTCGACTCTCCACCAAATGATGAAATTCCCGATGACGGACGGTGTAAAAACAATATACGAGGAGTAGCATGCTACAAAGGAAATGTTTGCGGTCGAGTAGGTTACACTGATTTCAACACTATCAACCTCGGAAAGGTCGAGCATTAAAGATAAATTGGAAGCCAAATAGCAATCACAACCACCTACCTCGACCGAATTAGGAAAGCAGGGGATAGAAGAAAAAGAAGAGGATTTTCTAACTCATTGAATCTTAATTGTTCCGGATAATTCTGATGCCACCAAACCAACGGTCGAAGAGATATAAAAGGTTATATTGATCGAGTACCTGCCCAAGCGAAAGGTATACCTGGGAACGGGATTAACCCCCAAACTTAGGAAAAAGCTTATTCAATTTTTTATTGATAACATGGATTATTTTTCTTGGTCCCATTTAGACATGGCAGGGATCCCACCGAAGATAACAATGCATCGGCTAAGCCTTGACCTTAGGTTCAAACCGGTGAAGCAAAAGAGAATTCCCCAGTCTGAGGTGAAGCACACATTCATAAAGGATGAGGTAACTAAACTTCTCAAAATAGGGTCCATTTGGGAGGTAAAATATCCGAAATGGTTAGCCAATGTGGTCGTAGTGCCTATAAAAGGGAACAAATGTAGAATGTGTGTAGATTATAAGGACTTAAACAAGGCATGCCCCAAAGATTCTTTTCCACTTCTTAACATCGATCGCATGATAGACGCCATGACTGGCCACGAGATCCTTACTTTTCTCGTGCCTACTCCGGGTACAATCAAATTCAAATGAACCCAGAATACCAGGAAAAGACCTCATTTATCACTAAGTATGGAACATATTGTTATCATGTAATGCCCTTTGGGCTAAAAAACGCAGGAGCTACTTACCAACGCCAAGTAAATAAAATGTTCGGAAAACAAATAGATAAGTCAATGGAAGTTTATATTGATGATATGCTAGTTAAGTCCATGCGCGCGGAGGACCATTTGGCTCATTTGCAGGAAACATTCGAGATTTTGAGGAAATATAACATGAATCTCAACCCCGAGAAATGTGCTTTTAGGGTCGGTTCAGGCAAGTTCCTGGGCTTCATGGTGTCGAATCGGCGAATCGAGATCAACCCTTATAAAATCAATGCCATCGAAGATATCACCATCGTGGAGTGTAAAAGCCATGCAGAGGCTGATTGGATGGATAACTGATTTAGGCCGATTCATCTCGAGGTCATCGGATTGAAGCCACATATTTTTCTCTGTACTAAAAAAGAAGAACGATTTCACCTGGACCTCGGAATGACAACAAGCATTAGAGGAACTAAAGCGATACCTATTGATCCCGCCGCTTTTTTACACTCCAAAGGCATATGAGAAACTTTACTTGTACTTTGTAGTATCGAAAATTGCAGTAAGTGGTGTCCTAGTTAGAGAAGATCAAGGTACACAATTTCCCATTTATTATGTAAGTCGAACCTTAGGAGAAGCAGAAACTAGATATCCAGATATAGAGAAATTGGCACTTGCACTGATTGTCACACCTCCTTTTTGCGCGCCTACCCCGAGGGTAATGCATAAGGGAGTTTTTCCAATTTAAGTGACAATA
>MU688494.1:7335-36086 GCA_026770625.1 Nicotiana glauca | reverse complement strand
GAAGCTGGTTCTGAGAAGTGAGTGAGTTTAAAGATAGCAGTTGTTAGGTTGACTCTCTGTGAATTCGACCCTGGGGTTAATACTTGGGTTTTATTTGCAACGTCCGCAGAATCCTATTTAGAGAATATACATTGGGCGTGATCATTCTCCTCCTAGATTGCTACAATTATGATAAATTTTTGAAAAAGAGGACGAGTAAGACTTGGGTCTGTTGGTCAGTTGGTAGAGTATCCCCACCTCCAACAGGGAGTTTGAGCTGCATGTAAGTATAGAACTACCTTTGATCCCTAGATGTGTACATTTAAGCAGGGGTGTTCATAAAAACTCGAAAAATCGAATCAAACCGAAAACCAAACCAACCAAAAAAATCGATACTTTTTGGTTTGGTTTGGTTTTGGTTTTGAAATTTAAAAACCGATCAAATTTGGTTTGGTTTTGGTTTTGAAATTTAAAAACCGATCAAATTTGGTTTGGTTTTGGTTTTAATCAGAAAAAACCGAAAAATAACCGAACCAAACCGACTATAGGAGTAGTTATTTCAAATTTATTATTACACCTATATATATGTATATTTTTATACAAAGTTTCAAAAATTTAATGGTAAATGTTAATAGTTTGCACTTTTAGTATAGTGATTTACCTTTACATTATGGTTTGATTGGTAATTTTCTTTTGTTAAGTGTAAGAATCTATTTCGTGTTAAAAATAATATATTTTTAATTGAATCCTTAAACTATTTATCACTATTTGATTCAATTATCATCAATATATCCTGGTAAATAATAGATTTCTCAAAGGGCAATTGATTTGATAGTATTATGTTGAAAATGTGGTCTTCGGAATATGTGTTTGGTAGTGTATGCCTAATATTTAAGAAAAAACCGACAAATAACCTAAAAAACCGAAAACCCGACATAAACCGAATCGAGAAAAAACAGACTTAATTGGTTTGGTTTGGTTCTAATAGTTGAAAAAACCGACCTACTTGGTTTGATTTCTTTTTAGGGAAAAACCGATCCAAACCGGACCATGAACACCCCTACATTTAAGGGAAAAAATGATAGCAGATTTTTGAAACATGGAAGCTTTTGCTGATTCAAATAGCTAAAAACTCTGACAAATAACATCGTTTGTTTCCCACCGTAGTATTTAACTTCAGAACAGACTAAACTCTGAATCCATCATTTTCTGGATCGGTTTGATCTCTTCCAATTGTTTGATTCTCTAAAGCTGTTTTGTTTTCCCAACACACAGAGACTCAGACACGCACATACGCTCTCACACACATAAATTTGAAAGATTAACTAAATGAATCGTAATGTGCCAGTTTTAAGCCACAAGAGGACATAGTTGTTGATTATGAAAAATGCAGGTGCCTCTGCCTCCCGATTCAAGGCTAAGCTGAACAAACAAAAAAGACAGTAGATACCACCATGTCAATTCACACATAAAAGAATCTGATCTGGTTAAAAACATGCTTGTTTCAGCAAGAAATATGTCAGAAAGACTGGTTAAAGGTCTTTTAACTTCCAGCTTCCTTCTGCACTAGTCAAATTTCGATCTCCCGCCGATGCTACTTGGCTCATGGCCAGTGGACTAGGAACCAATTTCTGTTTCATCTGAATCTCAAAAACGCCAAGATTACCAGTCATTTCAAGGTAAGGTTCTTTTTCTTCCACCGAATGATAGAATGCTCAGGAGATAGAAGCACTGTACAACACATTTTGCAACTGGAAGACACATTTGGCAGTTTTTGCACCTGAATTGTAAGTAGATGACTCACTCTTCTTGAGCACTTTCACTATGCAAGGTTACCCACATTGCTAAAAAGAACAAAAGAATAAGGGTGTAAAGAATTGCTAGTTGCGACGAATAATTAACTGGTATTTTCTATCTGGCATCTAATACTGTTATGGTGATCTCATTTCCTGTACTATGTGTATATTGACTAGAAGAGAATTCATTATCTGGTGCATCTGCTTCTACAAAGAAACCTGGATGTTTAGCCGGTGGCAGTTCACCTTCATTGTTTAACATCATCACCACAGAAGACATACTTGGACGATCTTCTGGACAGTGTTGTACGCATAATAGACCAACATGGATTGATCGTATTATTTCAGGTGTAAAACAAACATCAATTAGGAAATCCCCAAGTAATTCCATTGATCTACCTTCTTTATAGAGTTTCCAAGCCTGTAGAATTTAAATCTTGTTAGTATGACTAGCTTTGCGAGCTATTTATTGACGGACAACAAAAAAATGCAACCCTTACGTGTCCAAGGAGGTTAAGGTTATGGTCCGGATGAGAGAATCTTCTGTTCCCTTTCCCACTCACAATTTCCAGCACTAAGACACCATAGCTAAATACATCTGACTTTACAGAGTAGACCCCATGCACAGCATATTCCGGTGAGAGGTAGCCACTGCATAAAATATATGCAGAAAATAGCATTATCGATACTGGAAAGCATACTATGATAATCTCAAGGTTCTTCTATTCCAGTTTTCAACAACTCAGTAAAAATCATGTTGAGATTCTTACTATGTTCCAACTACTCGGTGTGTCTTGGCTCCAAACTTATCGTCTTCACAACTTCTTGCTATGCCAAAGTCTGATATCTTTGGATTCATGTCATTGTCTAGTAAAATATTGTTAGCTTTCAGGTCCCTGTGAATGATCCTCAACTGAGAATCTTGATGCAGATACATAAGCCCCCGAGCTATCCCGTTGATGATGTGAAAGCGCTTAGGCCAGTCTAATACCCTGCTTCCTGTGTCATCTGCCAAAAGTTTCATAATTGGATCACTAATACACACCAATCGGGTAAAAATGAGAGTGGCATTAAAACATCAAACTCTTCCGTTATTGGTAAAAAGAAAAACAAAATTTTGGTTCTTCGGCTCAAATAAATCTTAGTTCACAGTTCTCTTACACTATTTTTCCTGCTAGATGCGGATGAAAAGGGAAGAAGATCGTTTAGGTACTCATATAGGGCATCGTTTAACTGAAGTGCAAATATTACGCAAAACCAAAATATTGGTCTTAGAAATCCTTACCGAATATAAACGAATCAAGACTTCCATTTGGCATGTACTCATAGATCAACATTTTTTCTTCTCCTTCAATGCAGCATCCAAGAATCTTCACCAGATTTCTATGCTGAAGTTTCACAATATACATCACTTCATTCTTGAACTCGTCTTGTCCTTGTGTGGAAGTCTTAGATAGCCGCTTCACAGCTATTTCCTGTCCTTGTTCAAGCACGCCCTAAACATCAAATCTCTGCACGTTAAACTTTTTCAATACCTAACAAGAAAGTGAAAACCATGCAAGACTGTTGTATGCTTCCAAGTAAAAGGTAGAAGCACCAAATTTGAAGAATTGAGCAATCATAATAAATCCAATCAAGTTCAGCTGTTGTTCATAAAACTCCTCCAACACATCTTAATTGCACTATATTTCTCTTACCAAATTAGGTTAAATTTGGGCGGACTAAGCAAATTATATCCTCCAAAACCATAAAGTTGTTAAGCCATTACTCTTATTAGATATTAATCAGCACATATTAGAAGACACGTTTTCAGAAACTTTTGGACCGACTCTGAAACATTTTGGATATTTTGAAGTAAATGAATCAAAAGATCTTCACTAAACCCCTGTCCTCCATTTGTTGATGAATTAGCATAAATGCTCTCTTTGCTCTCCAAATGTCCCATTTGGTAGAACAAACCTTTTATTTTCAGTCACCTTATATCGAAAAAATCTGAAGTTACAGTCAGTCTTCCAGATTCTTGATATGCTCTATTATGTGGGCCGTTAATTGCATACCTCTACCTCCGCAAAAGGTAGGGGTAAGGTCGGCATATACACTATCCTCCCCAAAACCCCACTTTGTGGGATTACACTGGGTATGTTATTGTATTTTTTGTTGTTAATTGCTTATATCATGTACAAAACTGCAAAGCTATAAGTGGTTACCTTGTAAACAGGTCCATAGCCACCCTCTCCTATTTTGCTCTCCTCTGAAAAGTTGTTCGTAGATTTAGCTATCGTATATAAGTCAAACAGTGGTAACTCAAATTCTTCACTGTGGTTTCCATTGTGGTAATCCATCTTGTAATTGCCATTGCACCCCCAAAATCCTGCCAAATACCAAT
The DNA here is from genome assembly GCA_026770625.1 of Nicotiana glauca. Taxonomy (NCBI): domain Eukaryota; kingdom Viridiplantae; phylum Streptophyta; class Magnoliopsida; order Solanales; family Solanaceae; genus Nicotiana; species Nicotiana glauca. The sequence continues at coordinate 31,925 of MU688494.1, read as the reverse complement.
ATACCGAATTCGAATTCAGTTTTGCAAATACTAGACAAGGAGGATATTTCATTTCGCTTTTAATTGATTTTGAATTCCTCTACAATATTTCATTTCACTTCTAATTGAGTTTGAATTCCTCTACTATTTCAAATTCCAAACAAAATGACCAGTTCACGTTACCTTTCTTTTTCTCTGAAGCTCGCTTCCTTCTTCTGAGGAAGATCACTAGGCTTAGGAATATCAGAACCATACCAGCTGATAATGGGACAATCCAGGCAAGATGTTTTCCTTTGTGTCCATTTGATTTATCCTGACTAGCTGCAAGTATTCAATCCAAGTATAGGTTAATCGGTCCGACTTTTTCCATCAGCTGGTAAGAAAGGATTACATTATGGAGTTATCAAGGTTCTGCAAGATGCTATTAGTTTGGAACTGCAAAAGTAAAAAGGATGCGGCAACTGATTTTAAACAATGATTACTGCAACCTTTAAAACCAGTGCAAGTCTAATACTGTCGATGTGCTTTTTCCCAAGTATAAAGCTCTTTAAATTGTCTAGACATGATGTTCACAGGTTCAGCATTAAATTCATTCTAAATCATGTTTTCTTGTACCAGCGACTAAAGTTCATGGTCTTTGTTCTGTTAAATAGTGTATTATGTTTATAATCATTTTCACTGTTCAGAATGTAAATTCAGATGTGCTTTTATCCAGGGTCCCTGCAACTCATACATTTTACTAAAAAGGCAGCCGGGTGCACTAAGCTCCTGCTATGTGCAGGGTTTGGGGAAGGGTTGGACCACAAGGGTTTATTATACACAGCCTTAACCTGCATTTCTGCGAAAGGCTGTTTCCACGGCTCGAACCCCTGACCTCCTGGTCATATGGCAGTAACTTTACCGGTTACGCCAAGGCTCTCCTTCCAACTCATACATTTTACTGTCTTTAAGAAATCAATCACAAACTATAATCACTCTTTTTTCAGCAATAAACTTACCTAATTCAGAAGCAGCCATTCTAATGTAGATATCTTGCCCTTCGTTGGCTAGCTGTCGGATGTCAAGCAGATCTTCAAACCAAAGTAAGCAGCCACTTCCTCCATTGCGTATGTCAAGATTCGAGTAAGCCATACAAGAGCAGTTCTTCAAGCAAATTTTCTGACACTCCTCAAGGTTCATACTTGCATTGAACCACGAATTCCGCGTGTCTGGTAATTTGAGTTTCGAATACTTCAAAAACACATCTCCCTTGAGGCAATTCAGTTCAGTACTCCTAACACAACCACTTGACCAATCCGCTTTCTTCCAATCTTCAGGAATTCTAGGCACAAACTTATCTAAACATCCACATACCGGAGAATTCAGACTGTTACAACTACCATATCCACCACATAACCTATAAGTATCACAATTATCTGTTGGCAGTGAAAGGTAAAGTGCCCAACCCTTATTCCTATCACCCCAAGTCCAACGTTGCACTGCACCATTCTGATTCAATATAAACCTTGTAACAACTGAAGCTAAAAGCTGATAACTAAAATACACCTCTGTCTTAGTTGAAAACACACCAAATGTATAAAATTGACTTTCTCTTGAGTTTGTTGCCCCACTAAACCTTAATCCATTCCATGGTCCAGACCTGTAAATAACATTTGACCCTTTCTTCAAAATATTCTGTGGATAACCAGAAGGATCACAATGGTATGTATAATCACCCGGAGCAGGATCCTCCTCATTTTTCCAAGATGATAAGTATATTTCTTTACCAGTTACAAAATTAAACCCGATTTTCATACCGGGTAAAAGGGTATCAGTAGGATAATCAAAACTCTGCCAAAGAAAACTTCCAACTTTATCATCATCAACATCAGCTTCTTTAACAACAAGATTTCCAGAATTAAGCAACTTTGCAATAGGATTTTGCACAGATCTTGAGGTATTTGTTGACCATATTATGTGGTTAGTCTCATTAACTATTACAATTACTCCTGGCTTAATTACTTTTAGTGTACCTGATGTATTTGTTAAAGGAGCTTCTCTATTGGCAACCCACACAACTGTATTGACAGAAATATTCTTATACCAAATACCGAAATACCGAAACTTAGAATTACCTGGACAGAAAAACCCCATTTCGAAACTTCCACCAGATGAACTAATATTGAGTTCCCCATCTTTGAGAAATTGAGTTGTTGTTATAGTATCTGTAGCACCTAAAATTTGATAAATAGAAAATAAACAGAGGAAGAAGAGTAGTTTAAAACCTTCGTTTGATGTTGCCTTCATTCTTTGAAAGTTAAATGCTGCTGCTATATTTTATTTCTGTTGTAACATCCAAATTTGGAAATCTTCCATTTTTTGGAGCAGAATAAAAACTTGTTAAAGTATTAACTGCAGGTTTGGTCGTCGAGTTGCCAAATTGGCCATCAGAGGAAAAGTCTTAAGTAGTCGCAGACGTTTAGTCGTCAAATGATGCTTGCATCTTCACACTTTACTTTCTTCATGTTTAAATTGTGAAATGCTGAAATTTGACAAAGATTTTTGAAATAATCAGTTCAAGTCAAAAGTGTTTGGTTTGATTTAACATAATTTTTAAATCAAAGCAACTAAGTCAATTTCTTAAAAAGTATTTAAACCACCAAACCAGATATTAATGCAAATTTTATCAGTTTTGTTTTTTGTCAATTTTTTTAAGTTTTTGAGATGTTATGACCGTAAGCAGGATAAGGTGGGATAATATGAGATAAAATATGATTCTAAATTTATACAGTACTATATTTGGTTTATAGTATAAATTTATTTCGCGGTAAAATTATACCATCGACCAAACATGGTACTTCCTCTGTTTCAGTTTATGTGAACCTATTTCCTTTTTGATCTGTTCCAAAAAGAATGAACCATTTTCTATATTTGGTAATAATTTAGCTTAAACTTACAACTCTACCCTTAATGAGAAGCTTTTATAACCATGGAAATACTCTGAGCGCCATTTGGACTTGTTTAGAATCACAAATTCCAAAAAGTATTCATTTTTTTCTTAAACTCCGTACTCAATCAAACAGGTTCACATAAATTATAACGGAGGGAGAATGAACTTAATCTCATACATAATCCTGAACATTTCATCTTATTCCATCAAACTTGATATTATTTATTCCACCTCCCAAATAGGATAAATTAATGTCGAGATTATAATCCAAAAACTATAATATCCGAATAATTTAATCCGTGCCAAACGACCCTTTTGGATTTATTCGCTGTTAGAATAAGCACGATGTTGTTGTCAACAAGACCTTAATCAAGTGATTTACAGTTATTCTTCTACCTAAAACTTATTATATTTACTTTTTGTTTCAGCGCAAAACTTATTACTCTACTACTGATGGCCGCGATAGGCAGTAAGTAATGGCTATCTATCTCATTAGTTCTTGGAGGGTTGCTCAGATGGCAAGCAAGCTTCACTTTTACTCTAGAGGTTGTAAGTTCTTGGAGGGAAGAATGTTGAGGGTCTATTTGGAAACAGCCTCTCTATCCCAGGGTAGGGGTAAGGTCTGCGTACACACTATCCTCCCCAGACCCCACTAAGTGGGATCATACTGGATTGTTGTTGTTGTTGAATCTATCCCATTAGTTGTCCTTTCTGTTATAAATATATTATATTATGGCTATTTATTTAGTATTCTATTGTAAATAAGTTTTTATGTGGGACCGTCATAAATATATTTTTCTATTGAGAAAATATATAAAGTACCCATTAAACTTGTCCGGAAAAATTATTTACACACCTAAACTTTACGGGCGATCTTTTACCCCACTATTCTCATCTAGACTAAATTTAATAACTCATTCAAAATACTGAACAAGTCTTGTGGTGGACTGTGTTAACACGCGCCATACATGTATCAAATGTTACACTATTTCTTTTTTTTCTTTTTTTTTTTAAATATACTTCTTCTTTCCTTTTCTATTTTTTTTTTTTCATTTCATCTTCTTCACATTTCTTCCTCATTATCTTTGCCGCTGCCACGGAAGTCATTCACAGCCATAACCTCCCTTAAATAACTCTATCTCTATTCTACTTTTCTCATTGTAGATAAATTTATTTGTGCCTTAGCTTTGACATTACACGAAATTAAGGAGAAAAAGGGTCGGAAAGCATGGGATAGAGAGAAATTTTTGATTTGCCGGAATGTTTGGTATCGTCGATACCGTATTTTTTGATGAGTTGGATTTGTGCTCCTAATTTCCTTCGTATGGGTTTCCTTAGTAGAATTTTTGTCACTTTATTCCTCCTAGTTTTGTATTGGAAGAGTGAATAAAACCTGAAATATAGAGCCACTAGTTAAGAACCTATAAATTTTCTCTGGCCGGAGAAATTTTCGATGACACCTTGTCTTCTTTTCAACACTATTTCTGGTTCTAAAGAGGTATTTTTCAGCAAATACATGAAAAATCGGATGGAGAAAATCTCAATTGAAGAATAATGGAGATAAGAATAAGGTCACCGGAAATGGATATTTTAGCCAAGCTAGAGCCCAGTTCACTGCTTCCGTTAAATGAAGAAAGAGAAAAAAACGAAAAAGAAAAGAAAAATGAATAAGAAAAGAGAAAAAAGTAGTATTAAGTTAATTAGTTATAATATCCAATAGAAAAGTGACATCTCGACCATTAAATTAGTTTTAAGTTATTTTTGTTGCCTTCACGCGCATCTACAAAATGAACTACACGTTTTACGCCAAGTCATCACTCAAGAGGTTATTAAATTCACTTTAGTTTAGAATCAAGGGGTAAAAGGTCGCTCATAAAGTTTAGGTGTGTAAATAATTTTTCCGGACAAGTTTAATGGGTACTTTATGCATTTTCTCTTATCTATTTGGTACTCTATTGGAAATAAGCCTCCTGAAGAAGTTTATCATTTCAGTATTCCGTTATCCATAAATATTAGTCCCGGTAAAAGATTATCTTTATCTGGTACAGTAGCAGCTTACACAGCAGCTTGCAGTAGTAGCTTACACAGTAGATTTCAGTTCATTATGTACATCAGTTTGAAGTTGAATAATATATCAGTTTCCTCTATGCTTGTCTCTACTTCACAGTCTTTATTTTATAACCTGTTATCAGCACGAGACTTTGCCATCTCGAGCAAATACTTTGAAAGTATCAGAGGTACAAACTTTCTTTTTCTAAATAATGTCAAATCTTTCTAAACTTGAATTTGTAGCCCTGGATATATCGGGCAAAAGCTACATGTCTTGGGTGCTTAATGCTGAAATTCATCTTGATGCGATGGGTCTGGCAGATACCATCAAGGACAAAAATCAAGCATCTAACCAAGACCGTGCCAAAGCAATGATATTCCTATGTCATCACCTTGATGAAGGCTTGGAAATAGAATATCTTATTGTTAAAGATCAAGTCATACTGTGAAATAATTTGAAAGATAGATATGACCATCTGAAGATGCTCGTTCTACCATAGACACGTTATGATTGGACTCATCTAAGACTACAAGATTTTGAATCTATTAGTGAGTATAATTTTGTATGTTCAGAATTATTTCCCAATTGAAATTATATGGTGATAATATTACTGATCATGATACGTTGGAGAAAACTTTCACCACTTTTTATGCCTCGAATATGCTCCTGCAGCAGCAATATCGAGAGATGGATTCAAAAGATACTCTGAACTTATCTCACATCTTTTTATAGCCTAGCAACATAATGGGCTATTGATGAAAAATCATGAAAGCGGACCTATTAGTTCTTGTCCATTCCCTGAAGTGAATGAAACGAACATCCACCAAGCTAAAAGTAGAAGAGGTCGTAGCCCCAGTTGTGGTCATGACCGTGGTCGGGGAAGAAACTCTAATCATGGTAATAATAATGCACCAAAGAACCCTCATTACCACCAGCAGTGGAAAAGAAAGGAACAAAAGCATGAAGCGGTGCAAGCAACAAATGTATGCTATAGATGTAGAGGAAAAGGGCACTGATCACGTACCTGTCGTACGCCAAAGCAGATGGCCGAGCTTTATCAAGCCTCCCTAAAAAAGACAGGAAAATGATGAAGCAAGTTTTATTTATGAAGATAATTAAGATTTCAAGCATTTGGATGTAGCTGATTACTTGACACTCCCAGAAGGAGAAACAAGTCATGTGATCAGTGATGAATTTGTAGAAATGTAAATATTTTAATTTTTATTGTTTGTAGTAGATAGTATATGTAATTATAGTACATAAATAAAGTTATATTTTGATAATGATATTTACTATAATATATTTTGTTTATGTCATTTTGAAGAATATGGATAATCCTCAAATTATATTTGGATCAAAGACCAATCATGAAGATATTTGTGTAACTGATAGTGGAACAACTCATGCCATAACAATGATCAGAAATACTTTTCTTATTTGCATATTGAAAAAGCAAATGTTTCAATAATTTCTGGTAATATAAGTTTGATTGAAGGCTCCGAAAGAGCCATTATATTTCTGTCTATGGGAATAGAACTTATTATAGATAATGTATTGTTCTCCTCCAAGTTCCGAAGAAACTTGTTAAGTTTTATTGATATCCGCCGAAATGGCTATCATGTTGAGTCAATAGATGAAATGAACGTGAAATGTCTTTGTATTACAAAGAATATTTCTATCCAGAAATGCATTGTAGAAAAGTTACCAACTTTTATCTTCTGGCTTATACTATTCAAAAATTAGTACAGTTGAAGCACACTCTACCGTAAATCAGAAGTTTAAGGATTCTATTTTTGTGCTTTGGCATGACCGTTTGGGCCATCCTGGATCAATAATGATGAGACGATTACTGAGAATTTGAGTGGTGAATTTTCTTATGATACTTATTATCAAGGCAAAATGATCATTAAACCATCACTAATAAAGGTTGGCATTGAATCTCCTGCCTTTTTAGAGCGTATACATGGGGATATACGTGGACCCATTCGCCCACCAAGTAGGTTGTTTGAATATTTTATGGTCTTAATAGATGCATCTTCAAGATGGTCTCATGTGTGCCTACTATCATCTCGCAACCTGGCGTTTGCAAAACTATTGCTCAAATAGTTCGATTAAGGGTACAATTTCCAGAGTATCCTATAAAGTCTATTCGCCTTGATAATGCTGGAGAATTCTCATGTCATGCTTTTGATGATTATTATCTATCAGTTGGGATAAAAGTTGAATATCTTGTAGCTTATGTTCATACTCGAAATGGCCTTGCAGAGTCATTTATTAAACGACTGCAATTGATAGCAAGACCACTACTTATGAAAATAAAATTTCCCACTACTGTTTGTGGCCATGCTATCTTGTATGCAACATCACTTACCCGTCTCAGACCAACACATTATAATAAATATTCTTTGTCACAATTTGTTTTTGGTCATGAACCAAATATTGCCCATCTACGAATTTTTGGATGCGCTGTATATGTGCTAGTAGCACTACCACATTGTAGTACGATGGCCTACACAGAAGGTTAGGAATATATATTGGGTTTGAATCACCCTCTATTATTCGATATCTTGAACCATTGACCGGAGATTTATTTACTGCTCGATTTGCAGATTGTCGATTTGATAAAATAAATTTTCCACAATTAGGGGGCGAGAAAAAGGAAATCAAAATTGAAATTATGTTTAAAGTTTCATCATTATCTCACTTTGATCCGCGTACTCCTATATGTTATTAGGAGGTCCAAAAGATCATCCATTTACAGAATATAGTAAATCAAATGCCAGACACATTTACTAATTTGAAAAGGATAACTAAGTCACATATCTCTGCAGAGAATGTGCCTATCCGAATTAATGTCCCAGCAGGACCATCTACTAGCATGAGAGCCAGTGAAGCCAAAGCACGCCTGAAGTCGGGTAGGCCTTTGGGTTCTAAGGATCGAAATCCTAGAAAATGAAAATAAAAAATTGATCAAAATAATACTATGAAGGGATCTCCTGAAGAGACTCAAAATCTGATTAGTTCTGAGATTCCTGAAGAAATCAATGAACCCGAGACTCAAGTGAGTGAGGAACTTTTAATAAGTTCTAGTGGTGATGAGACTAATTTAAATCGATCTGAAATAGTGGTGGATAATAGTTTTCCATATAATATTGCATTTAACATTATGCAAGATAGTGAGAATCTTGAACCCCGACTTATCGAAGAATGTCGACAAAAATCTAATTGGCCAAAATGGCAAGTGGTAATTCAATTGGAATTGAAGTCACTTGCTAAAAGAGAGGTCTTTGGACCACTAGTCCAAACATATATTGGTATAAATCTAGTTGGTCATAAATGGGTTTTTGTGCGAAAAAGGAATGATAAAAATGAAGTTGAAAGATACAAGGCTCGCCTTGTCGCACAAGGATTCTCATAACGACCTGGAGTCGATTATGAAGAAACATATTCACCTGTTATGGATGCTGTAATATTTCGATATGTCATCAGTTTAGCCTTACGTGAAAGGCTTGAAATATATCTAATGGATGTGGTTACAACTTATCTGTACGGGTCACTTGATAATGAAATTTACATGAAAATTTCTGTAGGATTTAAAATGCCTGAAGCATATTCAAAATCTTGGGAAATGTACTCAACCAGACCACAAAGATCTTTGTATGGTTTAAAGCAATCTGGGCGCATATGGTATAATCGCCTCAGTGAATATTTGCTGAAAAAAAGTTATATAAATTATGTTTTGTCCATGTATTTTTATAAGGAAAATGACTTCAGAATTTGTTATACTTGCTGTTATGTTGATGACATAAATCGTGTTGGAACTCCAAAAGAGCTCCAGAAGGCAATTGAATATCTTAAGAAAGAATTTGAGATGAAAGATCTTGGAAAGACAAACTTTGTCTTGGTCTGCAAATTAAACATTTAGCCGACATGATCTTTATCCATCAAATTGGAATGCAGAGACTCAAATATTTGTAATAATATTTTCATCAGGGGGAGTAAAATATGCGATGCACTCTTTTTTTTCTCACTAATATTTTTTCCCACAGGATTTTCCTTATAAGGTTTTTAATGAGGCACCTAGCAATGCATATTACTAAATATGTGTACTCGTTTTCCTTCATTAGGATTTTTTTCCACGGGGGTTCTTCCTAGTAAGGTTTTAATGAGGCACATTATCTCTTAATGAACATCCAGAGGGGATTGTTATAAATATATTATACTATAGACATTCATTAATACTCTGTTGTAAATAAGCTTCCTGAAGAAGCTTATCCATATGGGACTCTGCCGTAAATATGTTTATCTATTTGGTACTTTATTGGAAAAAAACCTCTTGAAGAAGCCTATCATTTCGGTACTCCCTTATGAATAAATATTACCCCGGTAGAGGATTATCTATATCTGGTATAGTAGCAACTTACAAGTAATTTACAAGCAGCTTGGAGTAGCAGCTTACACAACAACTTCCTTTCTTCTATAAATAAAGGAGATTTCAGTTCATTATGTATATATGTTTAAAATTGAATAATATATCTGTTTCTCTTTATACTTGTCTCTACTTTACCATATTTATTTTATAACACTTTCTATATTCTTTGCTCATGCTGAAAAGAATGATTTTTGCAAATTTACAACAACAACAACCCAGTAAAATCCCACAAGTGGGATCTGGGGAGGGTAGTGTGTACGCAGACCTTACCCCTACCCCGAAGGGGTAGAGAGGCTGTTTCCGAAAGACTCTCGACTCAAGATAATAAAAAGACAAAGGAAAGAATATTAGATTCACCAAGGAAATCATAGGAAAAAAGGAACATAGAATGCAGGAAAAAAAAAAGAGAAAAAAGAGGGGGAAAAAATCAAATTAAAAACGATGGTTAGTAAATGGATCCTGCATCGAAAATAGAAAATAGTAAGACATGACATTGCCCCTAGCTATCTTAGACAAAACCCCACCGAACTAGACTCGCAAAGGTACAAAGTAACGCAAGACTCAACTACCTCCTAGCCTACAACCGAAATACGCGATTTCCATAACTTCCTATCAAGTGTCATGTCCTCTGAAATCTGAAGCCTCGCCATATCCTGCATGATCATCTCTCCCTAATACTTCTTAGGCCGTCCTCTACCTCTTCTCGTGCCTTCCACAACCAGTCGCTCACACCTCCTTACTCGAGCATCTGGGCTTCTCCTCTGTACATGCCCGTACCATCTGAGCTCTCCTCTGTACATGCCCGAACCATCTGAGCCTTGCTTCCCGCATCTTGTCATTAATAGGGGCCACGTGCACCTTCCTGCACTTTGCAAATTTGTGATTAATAAAGCCCCAAGCCCTCCCCCCACACCCCCCAACCCAAAATCGAGCATCAAAGTGGCTCATAATAACGAACCAAAAAAAAAAAAAATGAGAAATTCATATTCTCCAAAAGACAAAAGGTGTCATGCTAAACATCAAGCAATTATTAGATTGTTTGTGATTAGCAAAGCTTCGGTGTGTTTAGATTGTCCTTTTAAAAAAAAGCTTTTTTAATACTTAATTCAAACGGAGTATCAAATATTTTTAATGTAACATCAAACTAAACCAAACTAAATAATCAATTAATTTATTGAGTCAGTTTAGTTCTACTTTTGATACCGCATGTTTTCCGTTTCCTTTGATTTGAATGCTCCTACTTGGAGTTAATTCTGAATCAAGCCTAAAATGTCGAATGAATTACTATACTATTACGTTATTACTCTGTAGCGCGTGTAACGTCTGTCCCATATTGGCATGATTTCATGATTGATTACCAACTGATAGGCATGAGGAGGACGGAATAAATTGCTGTACGGAATACACACAAACAGATGGAAATGAAGGAGAGTATGGGTGTACGAATCAAATCGAAAAAGTCAAATCAATTCGATTAAAAAATTCAATGAGGTTTGGTTTGATTTGGTATTGAGTAAAAAAAATCGACCAAATCGACATATTAGTATTTTTTATATATACTTTTAAGACTTTGTATAAAAAATTTCTTAAAAAATGTCTAGAAATATTTGGAATCCTCTTATGGGATGTAATAATTATTAGAATATAAAGTGCTCCATTTTTATTAACTTTATAAAAATATATTGTATGATCACTTTCGTATTAAGTGTTATTGAAATGCGTCAATGTCTTTGTTCTTCCATATTCATATGTCAAAATCTATTAAATTCTTATATCTTTTTTGAATTTAAAATGGTATTTTGATAATTGAAAATTAAATAAAAAATATCATTAAGTATCATATTATTTTTAAATTAATTATTAAATTTGGTTAACCTTGAAAGTATACATCAACGAAAAGTTATTGTCAGACAACTAAAAAAAAATAACTATCACGTGCTACTAAGAAAATTCTCCCATAAGAATATTTTAATAGATCATATGTTTGTCAATTTTTTTAATTTTTATTTAACATATATTTACTTATAAAAAATTTAACAAAATAAGATTGACATACTATTCATGTAACAGAAAACCTGAAAACCCCGAATAATCCGACAAAATCGAATCAGTCCAAATCGATATAGTTGATTTGGTTTGATTTTAATAAAAACTGAATCAACCCGGTCACGTATAAGAAAACAAAATTTCTAAAATTCTTTATTGGTGTGTAAGTGACGTGACTATTTTACAGTACTATTCTTTTGTGGATTATAAGTTTATGGAAGAAATTCAAAAGTAGCCAGATTTATAAGTGGTCATTCAAAAATAGTCACAGTTTTAAAAGTAATAGAAATTTAGTCACTTTTCATATAAAGATAAATCTGAGCGAAAACACTGGTCAAAATTCAGGAAAATAATCCAGTAGTATAATATTTTGGAATTCCAGTATAATATACCAGTCCAGTATAATATACTGGAGAAAGAGCACCAGTGCTCCAATCTCGAGTATAATATACTGGAGAAAGAGCACCAGTGCTCCAATCCAATCCCGAGTATATTATACCAGAACTTTTTCCGTGTTGGAGTTCCAGCATAATATGCTAGAAGTTCATACACAGGTGCACCGATCTCTAGAATATTATATCGGAACTTTTCATGTTGCAGTAAAACAATGGTTATTTTTCAATAACTCTCCAAATGTTGGCTATTTTTGGATGACCAATCCGAAAACTGGTTAGCCCATACTACTTTTACCAAGTTTCTCCATACTATCATCTGACCACCCCAACCCATAATGTCTTCTTACTTGCCCAGTTGCCCCGACCCATTTATAACTTTCATTGTTGGGTTAACCACATTGGGTACTTATTAGAGGAATTTTCATAAATCACTATAGTTTAGAGCTTCGTAACTATAATTTGCCTAATTATTGTTCATAACTATTATTTAATTACTACTAACTTGCATCACTTGTATTCAAACGCGCAACGACAACAATGTATATCAATTGTATTTATTCGCACAATTGTATTTATTCGTGCAACGAATACAATATATATCAGCTGTATAATTAAGACGAAATACAAGGTTGTATACAAAGGATACAACATATATCGATTGTATACATGGGTGTATACAATAGATACAAAATGTATCGACTGTATTTATTTGTGCAACGAATATAACTAAGGCGAAATACAAAAATACAAAAAAAATATTAATTTTTGTTTAGAGTCAAACTCAAGACCTCCGCTAAGTAAGCGGGCGCTCTAACAACTGAGCTACGAGAGCTTATTGCTCTCTTATTTTAGTTCAAAAGAACTCTTATTTCATGGATTTGCTATAAAATCAAATATAGCTACAAATAGTAAATTTGCCGAAAGTATAGCAACGAATGATAAATACAGTATAAATATTTGATATGTCCACGTAATTTTTCTTGCCTATTAGTGGTATCAAATTATGTTAGAAAAGTAAGCACAGAAAGATGTATCATGTGATGCCAATTCAGAGGCGAATCCAGGATTTGAGGCTTATGAGTTCCTACTATAATTTTAGATTAATATGCAATAATAACTGGGTTCACATTTAGATATTTACAAATATTTAGTGAATTTCTTAATATAAATATAGGGTCTACGTAAAAATTATTGGGTTCCCGGGAACCCGTATTGTATACTCTAGGTTCGCCCCAGGATGTCATAATATATAATAGGAGTCAACAAGAAAAGGACCGATGCATCCCATGTGAATGACAACTTAACGAGTAATTTGTAATCATATAAATGAAGCAATTTGGTGATATATAGTGTAGTTTGATACTTGTACAGTTGTACTAGTGAAAAAGTGCACGTAAATTAATCTGAATATTACCAATTTAATCATTAGCTATGTTGGATTTAGCTCCCTCCACTTCCTACATTACATGCTTAAATAAGCAACAACTGTCTATTTTGTCAATCATTTGTCCAGGTCTAATTATCTTAACCACTTATCTAATCATAGTAAACAGAGTAACTAGTTAGTTTCATGCAAAGTATTTCATACAATGACTCTCATTATCTTGAAAGCTGAAGCGGAGAGGAGATGATAATACTGTTGCTGTCTTCTGGTCATTTCTAAACTTCTCCTTTGCTGCCTTTATTATAAATTTACTAGTCGTCGTACCCGCGCGATGTGCGGTCAATATTAAAAAATATTAATTAAATTAAATTATGATCATGCTTGATATTACTTTAATAAAATTTAGTTGTCATCTTATTTGTCAATACAAATCTCTATTAAATCAAATATACTTATATAGTCAGTGAATAACTTTTTCGTTCTATATTTTATTTATTATATTAGCCAATGTTTATTATTCGCTTTCTTGAACAAATTCTCTGTTAAACTAACGGAACTTATACACGGAGCGCATTGAATAACATTTTTATTATGTATTTTTCTTTATTATATCATCTAATATTTAATATTATTATATTGTTAATAGAAAATTTTATTAGCATATTACTTTATTTAATATTTTTCTCTGAAAGTTTTTTTATTTTTTTATTTTAAAATAAATTTAAAACTCCAACTCGAAACTACTCCCCAATTTGAATTGGTAATTTTTTTTTATTTTGTTTGTTATTTTAAAATTATTTTAAAACTCCAACTTGAAACTATCTCCCGATTTGAATGGGTAGTTTTTCTTCTCTTTCCTTTGTTTTTTATAGCTAATTTTTTTTTTTTGCTTTTTTATTTTAAGATTATTTATATACTCCAACTCGAAACTACTCTTACCCATTTTGAATGGGTAGTTATTATTTTATATATTTATTTTTGGTTTTTTATTATATTTAATTATAAGATATCAATATTTATTAATTAAAATAAACTAACCAATATATATATATATATATATATATATATATATATATATATATATATATATATATATATATATATATATATATATATATATGTATATGTATATATGTGTGTGTGTGTGTGGTAATTTTTTATATATATTTAAATTCATAAATAATGGAGTAACCAATAACTTTTTTGTTCTATATTTTTCTTTATCATATTAGCCAATCTTTAGTATTCGTTTTCTTTTGTATTATATGAGAACATATATAATTTATTATTATTGTAATATTTGTTTGTTTTAAATTTTATTCTGTTATTTTTAATAATATTATCTAAATTTTAATAAATATAATCGTTGTTAAACTATCGGCACTTATATATGGAGCGTTGTGACTATCCGGCCCGTCGTTACGTGAGTTACCGCCCCGTTTCTCCCATATTATGTTGCTCTATATTTCAATATCAGTATTTGAGTTGATCGGATAGAATTGAATTGGTTTTAGTTGGAAATGAGGCACTTAGCCTCTTAGAAGGAAGATTGTTTTGGAAAAGTCAACCGAAAGTTGACTATATAGTTAGAGGGCTCGGATGTGAATTCTGGTGATTTGCTTAGCTTCGGGGGATGATTTGTGACTTAGGAGTGCGATCGAAATTAATTTTGAAGGCTCGGTGTAGAATTAGGCTTGAATTGGCGAAGTTAGCATTTTGGCGATATCCGGTTGATAGGTGAGATTTTGATCCGAAGGTCGGAATGGAATTCCGAGAGTTGCAATAGCACCTTTAGGTGATTTTGGATATGTGTGCAAAGTTTTAGGTCAATCGGAGGTGTTTAGGTCGGGTTTTTGATCGAATGTGCAATTCGAAAGTTTTTAAGAAACTTAGGCTTTGATTTGATAAAAATTGAGGATTTTGATGTTAACGATAGTGTTTTGATGATTCGAGCAAGTTTGGATAGGGTATTAGATCATGTCTGTGCTTTTGGTTCAGGTCCCGGGGGCCTCGGGGTGAGATCGAGTGTTAAAGATGAGAAGTTTTGAGTTTGGCTTCAGGTTTGTATTGCTGGTTCTGTTATTTCCGCATCTGCGGAAAAGGGACCGCATAAGCGGCTCCGCAGATGCGGCGTATTGGTCGCAAAAGCGGTCCTTGAGGGACTAGAGTTTTCCGCAAAAGCGGACGTGGATCCGCAAATGTGGCGACCGCAGAAGCGGTTCTTGATCACAAAAGCGGTCCGGTGGATTTTTAAGTTAGACCGCATAAGTGGTCAGTTGGTCGTGTGTGCGGTAACCGCAGGTGCGGTTATTTGACCGCAGAAGCAGAAATCGACCTGGGTTAAGTGAACAGTGGTTCACGATTTTGAAAGAGAATAAAAATATTTTGGACTTCGATTTAGGCGATTTCTTGGGCGATTTTGAAGAGAATTCGAAGGGGTTTCACCAGGTATGAATTATTGGACTCGGATTATATTATTATGGTGTAAAAACATGGATTAATCACTGAATTTCAAGGAATTAAAGGTTAAAAATGGAGGTTAGGGCTTGAAACTTAAGAGAGTTTAAATGTGGGTTTTGAAGGGGCAATTGAACCCCGATTTTGGTAAATTTGATATTTATAGACTCGTGGCGAGACGAGGAATTCGGTGATGTAAATTTTGTAATTTTTCGAGAAGTGGGCTCGGGGCTCGGATTTTGCCAACTTCGAGATTTTGGTATTTTTCGAGTTCTTTTGATTGGGTTATATTTCTTTAGCCTATTGTGATGTATTCGTTGTGGTTTTGGCCAGATTCGACGCGTGAGGAGGTGGATTTGAGAGGAAAAGGCATAGCGGACTAGTCTTGTGGCCGGTTTGAGGTGAGTAATAGATGTAGATGATGACCTGAGGGTTTGAAACCCCGGTATATCACACTGTGACGCTAATTGAGGCGAGATACGTACTCTACGGTAAGTGCGGTGTCGTTTGTGATCGGGGACTATGGCTTAGTCCGTCCGAGTGATGTTTGTACTGTGTTATTGATTAGGAATTGATTGGTAAGCATCCTACTTGAATTGCTATGAGCATATTTGGGATGTGTGCCGATTATTTGGATCCCTTAGGGATTATTATCATTGTTTCCATGATGCTTAGCATGTTTTTATGATATCAGTCCTGAGTTAAACACTGTCTCGAAATGATTAATAAATTTCTAAAGTTTTAAAACACTTAATCTATAATTTCTAATAATTGGAACTGAAAATGATAAACTTGACTGTGCCTGTGTGGCTTACATGTATACATCTGGACTGAGTGTGGATCGGGCTGCATGCCGCAACGAATGCTACGATGATATTGCGCTTGGGTTGTAGGAGCCCCTCCGGAGTTCAAACCCTCACAGTGAGCGCGGGTACCTAAATGGATCGGGTTGTACGCAGCAACGGTCATGTGCATTGCTTTGCATTCATGCTTTGATGTCTATCTGATCTAGCTGTTTCTGTTTTGTTACCATTTCACCGTTAACTATGTTAAATTGTTAGTGTTAGCTTTACATTGTGGTATTTTTGGGATTTCTTACTTTCAGTCATTATATATGTCTATTACCACTGAGTTGGAAGTACTCACTTTACTCCCTGCACCATGTGTACAGATTCAGGTGTCTCGGGAGCATAGTTGAGCTATTTGCTATTTTCAGAGCTTCTCAGGAGTTGTTGAGGTAGCTGCCTGATATTCGCAGGACCCGACTCCTTTCCTATCCCTTTATTATTTCTGCATTTTAGAACATCAGCATTACTGAGGTTTTTTTTTTTGTTATCTTAGAGGCTCTAGACTCATGACCCCAGGTCTTTAGGAGATGTTGGCTATGTCAGTGATTCATACTGTCTCTATCTAAATTATTGGTTAATAGACTTGTTAAACTGTTAATTTAATGCTATAAATTGGTAATGGGATGTGTGATTGGGTTGTGAGTGTTAATTGGTCGGGCTTGCCTAGTAATGGTGTTGGGCGCCATCACGACCGGTATGGGGGTCGTGACAAGTTGGTATTAGAGCCTAGGTTACTAGGCCTCATGAGTCATGAGCCGGTTAGTAGAGTCTCACGGATCGGTACAGAGACGTCTGTATTTATCCTCGAGAGGCTGCCGAATCTTTAGGAAACACTTCACATTCTTGAAATTCTTGTCGTGCAATTTTGTTGTTCCGAGAACTGAATTTCTGTATTCTATTCTCCCGCAGATGGCGAGAACCCGTACTACTGGACGTGATGAACGACCACCATTGCCACCCACTAGAGGCCGTGGTCGTGGTCGTGGTCGAGGCAGACCAGTGAGAGCAACACCTGCAGATCCACTAGCTGTCCAAGTTCCGGACCAGCCTCCAACTGTAGATGCTCCAGCAGCACCTGTTCAGGCACCGAAGTGCCCATTGTGATTCCTGGTCTTCATGAGGCTTTAGCTCAGATCTTATCCGTATGCACTGGCCTGGCTCAGGCAGTCTCAGCCATAACTGCAGCAGCTACTTCTCGGACCGGGGGTGGTCAGCAGACCCCCGTTGCTCGCACACTCGAGCAGGGTGTTTAGGGATTGCAGACACTGGGAGCAGCCCCAGCTCAGCCAGTCGCACCAGTTGCACCAGTTTCCCCAGTTGCACCAGTTGCACTAGTTGCCCCAATTGCGCCAGTCACACCAGCTCTAGACTTTGTGGTTCCAGCTATGCCAGACGACGAGCAACGTCGACTAGAGAGGTTCGGTAGGCTCCAGCCTCCAACGTTCAGTGGCACTGAGGGCGAGGATGCCCAGGGATTTCTAGACAAGTGTCAGCGTATGCTTCGCACTGCAGGGAGTTTGGAGTCGAGTGGAGTGTCTTTTACTACCTTCCAGTTCTCAGGGCCTGCATTTACATGGTGGGAGGAGTTTGAGAGGCGTAGGCCTGTTGGAGTAGCGCCCCTTACTTGGCAGCAGTTCTCCACACTCTTTCTGGAGAAGTATGTGCCGCAGTCTCGCAGGGAGGAGCTGCATCGTCAATTCGAGTGGTTGATTCAGGGGGACATGACTGTGACCCAGTATGAGTTGAGGTTTACGCAGTTAGCTCGACATGCTACTTGGATGATCCCGACTGATCGGGAGAGGATTAGGAGGTTCGTGGATGGCCTCAACTATCCAATCCGCATTTTGATGACTAGAGAGAGGGACGTAGCCGCTTCGTTTGAGGAGGTAGTTGACATCGCTCGACATATTGAGATAGATCGCCGTCGTGAGCGTGAGGAGAGGGAGGCCAAGAGGCCTCGAGGTTTAGGTGGCTTCAGTGGTGATCCGTCTAGGGGCCAGTTCCAGCGTGGCAGAGGTCGTTCCTTCAGACCTCCTCAGTCAGGTCGTACAGAGTCCAGTGGGGCTTCTTCAGGACGTGGTCATCAGAGATATCAGCAGGGCCAGCCTTCACTTAGCGCCCTTCCAGCTCAGAGCTCTACTCCTGCCTCTTCAGCCTAGGGTTCGTCTGCAGTGAGGGGTTCCCTTCAGTCCCCTTCTCCAGCTCCGGGTCATTGCTACGAGTGCGGTGAGTTTGGTCACATGAGGAGACAGTGTCCTTGACTTCGTGGTGGTCAGTCTCAGCAGAGGGATCAGCCCTCATATTCTACTCCTGTTTCATCATCACCCTCTCAGTCAGCTAGGGGTGGAGGCCAGGTAGCCAGAGGCCGCCCTACGGGTGGAGACCGGACTAGCGGTGGTCAGGCTCGATTCTATGCTCTTCCAAACAGGAGGGACGCCATTGCATCCGATGCTGTTATCACAGGTATTATTTCAGTCTGCCACAGGGATGCCTCTATTTTGTTTGATCCCGGATCTACGTATTCCTATGTATCTTCATATTTTGCTCATCATTTGGGTATGACCCGTGGTTGTCTTGCCTTGCCTGTGCACGTATCTACCCCAGTGGGTGATACTATTATTGTGGATCATGTATATCGATCATGTCTGGTGACTATCGGGGGTCTGGAGACCCGGGTTGACTTGTTATTGTTGGGCATGGTAGATTTTGATGTGATTCTGGGTATGTATTGGCTATCTCTGTACCATGCTATTCTGGACTGTCATGCCAAAACAGTTACGTTGGCTATTCCAGGTGTTCCGAGAATTGAGTGGCGAGGTTCAACCGATTATGTTCCCAGCAGGGTGATCTCTTTCCTAAAGGCCCAACGGATGGTTGGGAAGGGTTGTCTATCGTACTTGGCTTTTGTGAGAGATGTTGGAGCTGAGACTCCTAGTCTGGATTTTGTGCCCGTTGTGAGGGATTTTCCTGATGTATTTCCAGCAGACCTGCCGGGCATGCCGCCGGACAGGGACATTGATTTCGGTATTGACCTGGTGCCGGGCACTCTGCCTATCTCTATTCCTCCCTGTCGTATGGCACCAGTTGAGTTAAAGGAATTGAAGGAGCAGCTTCAGGAGCTCCTAGATAAGGGGTTCATTCGTCCGAGTGTGCCACCGTGGGGTGCACCGGTCTTATTTGTGAAGAAGAAAGATGGCACAATGAGAATGTGCATTGACTACAGGCAGTTGAACAAGGTGACAGTGAAGAACAAGTATCCACTACCGTGTATTGATGATTTGTTTGATCAGCTCCAGGGAGCAAGGGTATTCTCTAAGATTGATCTCCGTCCAGGCTATCACCAGCTGAAGATTAGAGATTCTGATATTATGAAGACAGCTTTCAGGACGAGATATGGGCATTATGAGTTTCTAGTTATGTCTTTTAGGCTGACTAATGCCCCAGCCGCGTTCATGCATTTGATGAATAACGTGTTTCGGCCGTATCTGGATTCATTTGTTATCATTTTTATTGATGATATCCTGGTGTAATCGCATAGCCAGGAGGAGCATGCTCAGCATTTGAGAGTGGTATTACAGAGACTGAGGGAGGAGAAGCTTTATGCAAAGTTCTCCATGTGTGAGTTTTGGCTTGGGTCTGTGGCTTTTCTGGGACACGTGGTGTCCAGTGATGGTATTCAAGTTGATCCAAAGAAGATAGAGGCGGTGCAGAGTTGGCCTAGACCGTCCTCAGCCACGAAGATTCAAAGTTTCCTCGGTTTGGCAGGTTATTATAGCCAGTTTGTCCAGGGTTTTTCGTCTATTGCTTCGTCCTTGACCAAGTTGATGCAGAAGGGTGCACCATTTATATGGTCGGACGAGTGTGAGGAGAGCTTTCAGAAGCTCAAGACAGCTTTGACCACATCTCCAGTGTTAGCTTTGCCATCAGCTTCAGGTTCTTACACCGTGTATTGTGATGCTTCGAGAGTTGGGATCGGATGCGTATTGATGCAGGAGGGTAGAGTTATTGCATATTCTTCTCTTCAGTTGAGGCCTCATGAGAAGAACAACCCCGTACATGATTTGGAGTTGGCTGCTATAGTTCATGCTTTGAAGATTTGGAGGCACTACTTATATGGCGTATCTTGTGAGGTGTATACCGATCATCGTAGTCTTCAGCATTTGTTCAAACAGAAGGATCTTAATTTGAGGCAGCGGAGGTGGCTTGAGTTGATCAAGGATTATGACATTACCATTTTGTATCATCCGGGGAAGGCCAATGTACTGGCCGATACTTTGAGCCGAAAGGCGATGAGTATGGGTAGTTTGGTGTACGTTCCAGTTGGGGAGAGGCCCTTTGCAGTTGATGTCCAGGCTTTGGCCAATCGGATGGTGAGGCTAGATATTTCGGAGCCTAGTCGGGTGTTGGCTTGTGTGGTATCTCGGTCTTCCTTGTATGACCGCATTAGAGAGCGCCAGTATGATGATCCACATTTGCTTGTCCTTAAGGACAGGGTTCAGCATGATGATGCCAGGGATGTGAATACAGATAGTGATGGTGTGTTGAGGATGCAGGGACGGATTTGCGTGCCCAATATGGATGGGCTTCGGGAGTTGATATTGGAGGAGGCCCACAGCTCGCAGTATTCTATTCATCCAGGTGCCGCAAAGATGTATCAGGATTTGAGAAAGCATTACCGGTGGAGGATAATGAAGAAGGATATTGTGAGTTATGTAGCTCGGTGTCTCAACTGTCAGCAGGTCAAATATGAGCATCAGAGGCCCGGTGGTGTACTTCAGCAGATGGATATTCTAGAGTGGAAATGGGAGAGGATTACTATGGATTTTGTGAGTGGTCTCCCTCGTACCTCGAAGAAGTTTAATTCGATTTGGGTGATTGTGGATAGGCTGACCAAGTCCGCGTACTTCATTCCGGTGTGTACTACCTATTCTTCAGAGCGGTTAGCGGAGATTTTCATTCGGGAGATTATATGGTTGCATGGGGTCCCTGTTTCCATCATATTAGATAGGGGTACTCAGTTTACTTCTCAGTTCTGGAGGACTCTTTAGCGAGAGTTGGGTACACAGGTAGAGCTGAGCATAGTGTTTCATCCTAAGACGAACGGGCAGTCCGAGCGTACCATTCAGATATTGGAGGACATGTTGCGTGCCTGTGTTATTGATTTTGGAGGTTCTTGGGCTGATTTCTTGCCACTTGTAGAGTTTTCCTACAACAACAGCTATCAGTCCAGCATTCAGATGACACCGTATGAGGCATTATATGGGAGACGTTGTAGATCTCCGGTCGGTTGTTTGAGCCGGACGAGGCTAGACTATTGGGGACAGAGTTGGTCCAGGATGTATTAGAGAAGGTGAAGGTGATTCAGGAGAGACTTCGTACAGCTCAGTCGCGTCAGAAGAGTTATGCGGACCGGAAGGTTCGAGATGTATCTTACATGGTGGGCGAGAAGGTCTTGTTGAAGGTTTTGCCTATGAAGGGCGTTATGAGATTTGGAAAGAAAGGAAAATTGAGTCCGAGGTTCATTGGCCCTTTTGAGGTACTTAGGAGGATTGGGGAAGTGGCCTATATGATTGCTTTGCCACCCAGCCTGTCGGGAGTTCACCCGGTATTTCATGTGTCTATGCTCCGGAAGTATGTTGGGGACCCTTCTCATGTGTTGGACTTCAGTACAGTACAGTTGGATGATGATTTGACCTATGATGTGGAGCCAGTGGCTATTTTGGGTTGTCAGGTTCGGAGATTGAGGTCAAAGGATATAACTTCGGTGAAGGTGCAGTGGAGAGGTCGGTCCGTGGAGGAGGCTACCCGGGAGACCGAGCGGGATATACGGAGCAGATATCCTCACTTGTTTGAGACTAAAGGTATGTTTCTTGCCTGCTCGAGGACGAGCGTTTGTTTTAGTTGGGGAGGATGTGACGACCTGGCCCGTCGTCACGTAAGTTACCGCCTCGTTTCCCCCATATTATATTGCTCTATGTTTCAATATTAGTATTTGAGTTGATCGGATAGAATTGAATTGGTTTTAGTTGGAAATGAGGCACTTAGCCTCTTAGAAGGAAACTTATTTTGGAAAAGTCAACCGGAAGTTGAATATATAGTTAGAGGGCTCGGATGTGAATTCTGGTGATTTGGTTAGCTTCGGGGATGATTTGTGACTTAGGAGTGTGATCGAAATTGATTTTGGAGGCTCGGTGTAGAATTAGGCTTGAATTGGCGAAGTTAGCATTTTGGCGATATCCGGTTGATAGGTGAGATTTTGATCCGAGGGTCGGAATGGAATTCCGAGAGTTGCAGTAGCTCCGTTAGGTGATTTTGGATATGTGTGCAAAGTTTCAGGTCATTCGGAGGTGTTTAGGTCGGGTTTTTGATCGAACGTGCAATTCAGAAGTTTTTAAGAAACTTAGGCTTTGATATGATGAAAATTGAAGATTTTGATGTTAACGATAGTGTTTTGATGATTCGAGCAAGTTTGGATAGGGTATTAGATCATGTATGTGCTTTTGGTTCAGGTTCCGGGGGCCTCGGGGTGAGATCGAGTGTTAAAGATGAGAAGTTTTGAGTTTGGCTTCAGGTTTGTATTGCTGGTTCTGTTGTTTCCGCATCTGCGGAAAAGGGACCGCATAAGCGGCTCCGCAGATGCGGCGTATTGGTCGCAAAAGTGGTCCTTGAGGGACCAGAGTTTTTCGCAAAAGCGGACGTGGATCCGCAAATACGGCGATCGCAGAAGCGGTTCTTGACCGCAAAAGCGGTACGGTGGATTTTTAAGTCAGAACGCATAAGCGGTCAGTTGGTTGTGTGTGCAGTAACCGCAGGTGCGTTTATTTGACCGCAGAAGCGGAAATCGACCTGGGTTAAGTGAACAGTGGTTCACGATTTTGAGAGAGAAGAAAAATATTTTGGACTTCGACTTAGGCGGTTTTTTGGGCGATTTTGAAGAGAATTCGAAGGGGTTTCACCATGTATGAATTATTGGACTCGGATTATGTTATTATAGTGTAAAAACATGGATTAATCACTGAATTTCAAGGAATTAAAGGTTAAAAATGGAGGTTAGGGCTTGAAACTTAAGAGAGTTTAAATGTGGGTTTTGAAGGGGCAATTGAACCCCGATTTTGGTAAATTTGATATGTATAGATTCGTGGCGAGACGAGGAATTCGGTGATGTAAATTTTGTAATTTTTTGAGAAGTGAGCCCGGGGCTCGGGTTTTGCCAACTTTGAAATTTTTGATATTTTTCGAGTTCTTTTGATTGTGTTATGTTTCTTTAGCCTATTGTGATGTATTCGTTGTGGTTTTGGCCAGATTCGACGCGCGAGGAGGTGGATTCGAGAGGAAAAGGCATAGCGGACTAGTCTTGTGGCCGGTTTGAGGTGAGTAATAGATGTAGATGATGACCTGAGGGTTTGAAACCCCGGTATATCACACTGTGACGCTATATTGAGGCGAGACACGTACTCTACGGTGAATGCGGGGTCGTTTGTGATCGGGGACTATGGCTTAGTCCGTCCGAGTGATGTTCGTACTATGTTATTGATTAGGAATTGATTGGTAAGCATCCTATTTGGATTGCTATGAGCATATTTGAGATGTGTGCCGATTATTTAGATCCCTTAGGGATTATTATCATTGTTTCCATGATGCTTAGCATGTTTTTATGATATCAGTCCTGAGTTAAACACTGTCTCGAAATGATTAATAAATTTCTAAAGTTTTAAACACTTAATCTATAATTCCTAATAATTGGAACTGAAAATGATAAACTTGTCTGTGCCTGTGTAGCTTACATGCATACATCTGGACTGAGTGTGGATCAGGCTGCACGCCGTAGCGAATGCTACAATGATATTGCGCTTGGGCTGTAGGAGCCCCTCCGGAGTCTGAACCCCCACAGTGAGCGCGGGTACCCAAATGGATCGTGTTGTACGCCGCAGCAGTCATGTGCATTGCATTGCATTCATGCTTTGATGTCTATATGATCTAGCTGTTTCTGTTTTGTTACCATTTCACCGTTAACTATGTTAAATTGTTAGTGTTAGCTTTACATTGTGGTATTTTTGGGATTCCTTACTT
>MU688489.1:6461-31648 GCA_026770625.1 Nicotiana glauca | reverse complement strand
CATCCTCAAATTGTAGTTGGCTAGGTTGTTGATGTTCTACTCTGACCTCCTTAATTAATACCTCAAATTCACGCTCTTCATGGCTACTATCCCCAATATTGGCTTGTTGAGCATTAACAACAACTCCAACTATTTGACTCAATTGAGCCTCCAACTTGCGAATAGTTGCCTCTTGCCTTTCTATGTGCAATTGTTTCTCATTATTTTGTTCCAGAAGGCACTTTAGCATATCTTTGATCTCATTCAGGTCTGAATTCCCAAGTTCTTTGTTCCTATTAACTTCACAAGAAAAGGTAGAACCATCATAGTAAGGGGTTGGGGGAAAATAAGAAATATAAGCACAACCATGAAGGTGGCCATTTTTACTAGCACACACATCACACACATTCCAGGAATAAGATTGAGTTGGTGCACATAACTCGCTCTTAGGAACGTTTTGAAAATTTTGCCACGGGTGGTTTCCTTCATAATATGTAAGGAGATTAATAGTAGAATTATCTACACCTAAATTCCCATAATTCCAAGATGTCATATTTCTAAAATCAACAGTTATAATAAAATAAAAATAAAAATACAAAACAAAACAAAATTAAAAAATCCAAACTTGAATCCTAGCAATATATACAGCTACAACTTCACCGTTAGTTCCCGGGCAACGGCGCCAAAATTTGATCACGCCCAACTATGCCTTATAAAAAGGACAATGCGGTCGCTGCAAATATAATCCGGTTTACAAGTCCGGAGTCGAATCCCACAGAGAACTAAGGTTTAGCTACAGCTGTTCACTATTACCAAGAAGACAAGCTTGAACAATTCCTAAGTTATAAATATTAAGATTCTTGTGTTGAACTAATTAACCAACAAATTAAACTACTAACTTAACAACTAAATATACTAAGAGTTAGAGACAAGATTAAGGAGGTCTAGAGTTATGATTTCTCCAATTGTCGGAATCCTTCCCGCTATGTCTTCTATAATTTTGCCTAAGTATTCTTTACCAATCATGAGCACTCTTATTACCGTAAATCTCTCCCGAGTAATTACGACAATTTACTAGATGCACTCTCCTGAGCTACGCTAGCTGGCTTTTAATATAGCTCACTTCAGATCGCACCCAAGTTTTCGTTATCCCTAATCCCACCTTTAAACCCTCGGTTATTGATCCCTCATATACTTTGGGAGTGGTGTTGTTCAACAATGACCTAAATATGCACTCTCTCCCGAGTTATGCATACTAAATAGGCACAGCTAATTGAGAGCTCTTCAATCAACCAGAATATAAACGTAGTTGAACAAATAGAGAAAAGCTATGGCTCAATTATATAAAAACATAACAAGAATTTATCCTACAAAAGGTTCTATCAAAACTCTAGATAACAAATTAGCTATTCATAATAGTATGTAAAACTACAATACTAAAAGTCATAACCAACAATGAAAAATAGGAAGAGGAAGGAAAAACTCTTAGAAGAATTCTCCGCCTTGCTCCTAATGTGTTCTTGCCTCCAAGGGTGTTGTCTAACCCTCGAGTAGTGTCTCTTGCCTCCTTAGGTCTAATTTTGTGTCTAAAATATGTCTCTCTCTTGTTCTTGTCCAAAATAGGTCTAATTTACTTGATACACCATTTTATACAGAGAAATATAAGCAGAACACGAATGAAGGCTAATAATGCCTTCAAACACTTTAAATTTTCCTCTAATAAATAATGGGTTGAATGAGTTAAAAATTAAACATTTGTCTCCTCACAAACTTAAATAGAAATGAGCAAGTTTATATATAAAAATTTATCAGGCATAGAAATGAATTTTTCAGCCGCAATTTTAAGGGGAGATGGACCCACTCGAAACTCGAAAGCATACACGGTTCCCTTAAAGGGCTAAAAAGTTTGTACAATAAAAATTAATAAAGTTATCACGGTAATCAACTTATTTGAACCAATCAAAATTCAGAGCCACTAACAAATTATAAAAGCTAAATATGAAATAATAAAAAGAGGCCTTGGTCAGCAAGCTGGCAAGACAATGGCTAGTTGCTTCCAAGAATCTTCTATATATAGCGAAAAATCAATACACAAGTGATTCGCCATAGTCTAATCGATTGAGGAGGACAGCCAATGATCGAGCTTGAAGTGGGAATAAAGAGAATCTTCTATAAAGAATCTTCCTTTTATCTCCGCGAAGGCCTGATTTATGCTTATTATCTATCCTTGTGGGAGCTTACCCCTATGGCTTTAGCTCTATCCCCCTTTTTTGGGGGTTCCCATGAACCGCTTTTTAGTATTCTTATTCGCCTTCTTTCTTCCTTCCCTTCCACACGGAAGGATCATGGGGTTCTCCCAACATACATATCCGGGGGTGCAACTGTTTAGTAGGCAAGGATCGGAACGGGCGGATCCCAGGTCGAATTCCTGATCTATTCGTTTCAGCCTTAGAGGATTGAGCTTTTTGAGAGCACCGCACTGCGATTGAATGGCAAATTTCAATGATGAAGAGAAAAGTATAGTTGTCTTTTCATTTGAAAGGAGAATGGATGTCTCCCTCCGATCCACAATAAGTGATCAATCTGCTTTGAGCACACCCATTAAGGAAATACTAAATTCTAGACACTAATAATTAGTGTGACTAAACTACCCTTCATTAAATGTTGCACAATAGTTATAGTAGCACTTACTTCTCTTCTCAAATATGAAGAGTAAATGACTTTTTAAGGATATGTACATAAGGATAATTTAGGAAAAAAATATTGAATATTTTCTTGATTATATAAATGGATACTTATTTTAAACCAAAATAAAAAATAAATTTATCACTTATTATGGATCGGAAGGAGTAGAATTTAAGTACCGGGGTTGAAAAATAATAAATAAAGAAGAAGAAAGAAGAATGATTAGCGTCCATTGCGAAGTCTTTCAAGTACTTCTACTTCCTTTCTTCGTTAGTTACGTTCTTACTTCTTAACTTAATATTTGATCATATTTTCTATTACCCGGATTGAATGAGATATGTTAAGCTTTATTACTGTACATTTATTCCTTTTCGTTTTATTTAAACTGTAATGTGACAATATATGCTATGAAATGACATTAGAGAGAAAGACAAAAGTCCTTTTAAAAAATTTTGTCATGAGAAAATAGAAGTCATTGTTCAAAGATTTGGCACCAAATCCCACCAAGTTTTGTTAGCTAAAATCTCACTTTCCCATTTTAAGGCCAAAATTGGGGTAGCCAATTGCCCTTTTCGTTCTCGATGTTAGAGGAACTAGAAATTTGGATTTAAATTTTTATTTTTATTTACAAAAGAGCAACTGGTTTCGGAAGCTTTACACAAATAGTAGGTAGGATTCTTAGTTTATTTTTCCAAGCTAGCATATATAGATGACGACACTAATTATGTTGGGAAGCGTGCTAATAGAAGGAAGAAAAAATTAAAAAAAAAAAAATAATAAATTGCACAAGACAAGACAAGAAAATATTTACGTGGTTCAACAATTTTTGCCTATTCCACGGTCACACAAAGAATAATTCTTTATTAATTAAAGAGAAAGAAGAAGTTGAAGGATGATCTGCACATGAAAATGCAAACTCTTTTCATAGGCATTTGAATGAGCTGCCGACGTAAGCGCTTACTTAATAAGAAAAGAAGTCAACCTGCTGATGTAAGCGCTTACGTCATAAGAAAAGAATTCAAAGATGAATGACTATCATTTTTCTTCTCTTTGACTTATTTTTTGGTTTATTTTTCTTTCTTTCACATACAACAACATGTTTTCTCCTATCAATCTTCTCCTCAAACCTATCTTACACCAAGAAAGAATATATAAAAAAAAATTGCTATTTCCTGGGGGCACATTCACGCTAGCAGTCTTGAAGGTTAACTGAGGCAGTGCACAACCTCAGTTTGTCAACACCGGCAACTTTGGTCAATATGTCTGACGGATCTTTGATCCTGGTATCTTCTACAGGGAAAGAGTTACTTCACTTATCAACTCTCGGTTACGGTGATACCTCAATTGTATATGCTTTGATCTTGCATGAAATACTGGATTCTCGGCAAGATAAATTGCACACTGGCTATCGTTGAAAAGCTCATAATTGTCATGCTCTTTACCTAGCTTTTTAAGAAAATTCTTAAGCCAAATCATCTCTTTTTCAGCTTCTGAGATTGCCATATACTCTGCTTCAATGATAGATAGAGCAATATTTTTCTGAAGTCTGGACATCCAGCTAACAGCAGTACCATCCAAGGTGAACACGTAGCTTGTGGTACTTTTTCGACTATCCAGATTGTCGCCTAAATTTGCATCAGCAAAACCTTGTAAGATAATATTATTCTTTTAAAAATAAAGTGCCATTCCCGAGGTGCCTGTGAGATATCGCAATATTCATTTTACACCTTCCTAATGCTCCTTTCCTGAATCTGACATGTATCTACTGACAATTCCAACTGCATGGGCTATGTCAGGTCTAGTGCAATCATAGCATACTTCAAACTTCCTACTGCTGAAGTATATGGAACTTAGGACATGTACTTCTTTTCTTCATATGTCTTAGGTGATTGGTTCTTCGACAGATTAAGATGGCTTCCGTATGGAGTGTTTATGGTCTTTGCATCATGAAGACTGAACATGCTTAATACTTTCTGTATGTACTTTTCTTGAGATAATTTTAAGGTTCCTTCAGACATGTTTCTACTAATCCTCATCCCAAACATTTGCTTAGCTGGTCCTAAGTCTTTCATTTCAAACTCCTCCGCCAGTTGTTGCTTAACCATGTTGATCTCATTTATGCTAGATCCTGCAATTAGCATATCATCAATGTACAACAGTAAAATGATCTAAGATTCATTAAGATTTTTGATATAACAGTAATGGCCCATCTCACATTGTGTGAAACCATTGTTATGCATGAATCCATTAAATTTCTTGTGCCATTGTCGAGGAGCTTGTTTCAAACTATACAAACTCTTCTTCAACTTACACACAAGGTTTTCTTTACCAAAAACTTAAAAACATTCAGGTTGCTGCATGTAGATGTTTTCTTCAAGGTTACATGCAAAAAAGCAATTTTAATATCTAGTTGCTCCAAATGCAAAATTTTAGCAACTACGATACTTAGGACCAACCTAATAGTAGTTAATTTGACTACAAGAGAGAAGATGTCGGTGTAGTCAATTCCTTCCTTCTGCAGAAAGCCTTTTACTACTAATTGTGCTTTGTATCTCTTCTTACCGACATGCTTCCTTGACTCTGTACACCCACTTGTTTTGCAATGCCTTCTTTCCTTTTTGTAACTCTGTAAGTATCTATGTTTTATTCTTTTAAAGAGAATTCATCTCTTCTTTCATGGATAGCTTCCACTTATCACAGTCTATCATCTGCATTGCTTCAACAAAATGCTCTAATTCTCCAGCATCAGTCAAAAGTAAATAGTGAAGAGAGAGAGAGTTAACCTATCTAGAGCATTCGTGACTCTTTTAGATCTACTTAATGTAGGTTCAAGAGTAACTGATCCCGAATTTGATTCAAGTCTTGACTCTAGATTTGGTTGATAGAAACTAAGCGTCCACCAGACTATACAGAGAACCAGATTCTCTATCAGTTCCCACTGTAAGCAACAGACTGTAAAACCAACCAGTATAGGGAATCAGGTTCTCTAATTGTTCTTACTGTAACTCGGTAGTAAATAAAGAACACTGAGGATTTTTACGTGGAAAAATACCAACTCAAGGGGACAAAAACCATGACCTACATTTGTAGGCTTTCAACTTCACTAACTTGTAAATAACCTATTACAAGCCACTTTGTAATGACTCTATTACAAAGACTTCAACTCAACTAACTTGTGATACACTTATCACAAGCCACTTTGTCTCTCACTAGTTACAAAGACTTTAACTCAACTAACTTGTAACAACACTATTACAAGCCACTTTGTAATAACTCTATTACAAAGAATTTAACTCAACTAACTTGTAACTATACTATTACAAGACACTTTGTAATAACTCTATTACAAAGACTTCACAACTCGACTAACTCTAGCCAAGACACAAACACAAGGGTTTATGATTTACAAAGGGTTTCCTACACAATGCTTCTAATTAAGCTTAGTAGGAGTTACAAATGAAGAACAAATAACAGAGACTCAACACACCTAAGGACTTAAGATATCTTCAATCTTTGGATCTGGTCCTTGAGGTTGCAGAAACCTTGTTCTTGAGAGAGGTTGTAGCTAGCACTTGAGAGAATATTTTCTTTTCTGATTTTGCAAGTGTGGACGGATTGTCTTTTGCCTTGCACTAGGTTGTTATACTACAAAAGAAATTACCATGGTGATGTCAATTCAAAATGGTGATGTCAAATCCTGGTTAGTACATGCCTCTTCCAAATGGGAAGTGACTGCTGCACTGTCTGCTACAATGTCGCGTGTACAGTTGCAGGCAGTCACTTTCTGCAGCTGATTTCCAACTGTATAGTTAACTCATACTTCTGTCAGGGGAACACCAAGGGATTAGGTCCCTAATCTGAGTCTTGTGAATCGAAAGGGACACTGCCCAGATTATCTTTAGTCGATTAACTTGAATGATTGTACCAGGCATGCTTCAGGTACTTTATTTGGTTCTCTCACGAAGTAAGTTGTTTTACCTTCCTTGATTGTATTTATACATGTGTGACATAACTTAAAATGATATAAGCAAGGTAGCTAAAAAGCCTTCCACAGAAAGTTAACTATTGCGATGTTCATGTACAATAGCGTGTGCATGCAGCAACTTTCCAGCTGAAGACTTGACTTCATACAGTCTCCTCAGGAACTGAGAAGGACCTATTCCCTCAGCTGTTCCTTCCACTCTGAAGAGTTGAGTTATATACCACGCTGGATCCCAACCTAGAACTTTGTGATTTCAAGGTCTTGTAAATGGGTAACAGGTTCCTTATCTGGTTCTGGATGGTAAGTTTATTAGATCATCAAAACATAAAGTAAAATACTTATGGCCAAAGTACTTGTAACCCATCAATTTCCCCCCTTTTTGATGATGACAAACTTAGAATTGATATTTCTCTCGAGAACCAGATCTCCACATTTTCCCTCTACGAATCAGCCATATTTCTCCTAAGAACCAAACCTAAGGAACTGATCACAATTGGTTCCTCAAGACTGTTTGGCAAATCATCAAAACTCAAAATACCATAACTTATCACTTTTTCCCTTTTTGATGATGACAAACCCAAAATAATATAACACTTGAGAACCAAATTCCTCACATGTTTCCCTATGGATCAAACCTATAATTAATATATTATCAGCAACGTTCCCCCTGCGAAGTAGAGCTATCTTTCATGCACAACACAATATATTAATTCGATTCTGTTCCTCCTCCATATTGACACCTATATAACTTTCCCCTTTAGGAATCATTGAAAATAATAATAGAAGAAGCACAGCCAAAAAGAAATTCAGCAACATTAACTCATGCCACTTGGGCAACACAACATAAACAGTAACAAGAACAACAAGTGAATGTCATTGCACAAAATAGAGTGACTGCCCATGGTAGAGTAATTATAATAAAGGCACAGTAGTTTCAACAATACATAATATGACAATTTAAACAACTAAAGTAGTAATGTCATCAAATATAGGAATCAAAAGAAGATAAGAATTCAAGGGAATTTGGAAGGAGTGAAAGACATGGATCACTGGGCAGGAGGAAAGGTAATGGGCTAAGGCCTTGATGAGTTTGTCCATTCATTCATTCACTCTCCTTTGATCAATGATCATCTACTCTCTCAGTTCTTCCACTCGGTTCCTCAATCTTTCATTCTCACCCTTCAACTTAGCATTCTATTCTGCTAAGGGTCCACGAGGACCAGGTTCTCAACCTATCTGAGTAGGTTGAACCATCAATCAGATCACCATGAATCTCCCCAAGGTTCTTCTCATCAAGAACAAACTCTGTCACATCCACATATAGCATCGGAGTATCACATAAAACATAGAGGTTTTTACTTCTTCTTCATATATGTTGGGACTTGGAGGAACAAAGAGTGATTCTATTTTTGGAACTCAACAACGTCAAGAAGTTCCTCCATTTTTTCCCAGCAATATCAGAGTCAACACTCTGCCTAATAGCATTTTTGAGACTTCAGAGTCTTCTACCTCTCCAAGCTTGATGACTAAACCTTTTGCTTCTGTTAGGAATCGGGTTCCTCGCTCACACTACCCTTTATTTCCCAAAGCATCCATGTCTCCTCTTCTTCTTCTCAATCTGTTCACCCTTATCATCTGCTGCATCTTTCTCAGCCAACTTTCTTTTCTCCATTTTTTTGTTTTGAATTCTTTCTCATAAATGAAGATTTTTCACTTCATTTTCTCTTCCACAGTCACCACATCAGCATGTCATACCACTTTATCATCAATCAGCCTACTTTTGCCAATCCTTTTTACTAGATTGGAGGTTCGTTTAAGCATGGAATTCTAGAGAAAAAGATTATCATCAGAATTAGCATCCTAAGAAGGACATGAGGGATCAGGTCCCTTATTTAGTTCCCCTCATTTTTCAGCACGTTCACCAATTCCTCCATCCTTCAAGACTTCTACAAACCCAACAACAATTTCATCCTCATGCTCTAGAATATGATATCGACCCCGTTCCCTTTCAATTAAACTCCCATCAGAATCTACCAAAGACTTCATGGGGTTTTGATTCAGATGGAGTTAGGATTTTAGAAAGTGATAGAGTTGGGTTCACTTCCATAGTTGGAGAGAAGGATTCTTTTTGAAACAGGGTTGATTTTGGTTTTGAAGATAATAATTAGTTTTAGTTGGGTGTAAGATAAAGAAGTGCCCTTTTTGGGGCAACGGGTTAGTTCCGAAAATGTTTAACATTTTGGACTTCAAAAGTTAGGTGGAGAGGCAGGATAAAGGCGGAATAAGTTAATGACATGACACTTCAGCAGCTTAAAAAGGCATATAAGTATTGAAGAAATCACTAACCTGAGTTGCAGGAACCAGGTTCCTTGACAGTTTTGAAAATCTGAGCAAAGACTTCTAGAAGTGCAATGTCACTCTTACTTGTTTTTGTCCTGAAATTGCCATATGTGTAAACCTGTAACAGTATAGATTTGAGTTAGATGTTGCTGAAAAATACTTTTTAGCATTGTACATTTCCTTCTTAACATAGCTAATCATCAAGGGATCAGGTCCTTATTTGAGCTTGATCACCCCAACTCGAGAGGATTTCTTTTAAAATGTTCCCTGCTCAGTGCCTTGGTGAAAATGTCTGCTACCTGGTCTTCTGACTTCCAGAACTTCATACAAATCAGAACCTTTTCAACATTATCCCTCAAAAAAGTGATGTCGCACATAAATGTGCTTTGTCCTTTTGTCTTGTACATGGTTCAAGCTGTAAATACACCAAAGTCTTCAAGATGTTGCTTGATCTGTACTAATTGAGAACAACAAGAAGTAGAAACCACGTATTTAGCTTCAGCAGTAGTAAGAGCCATACAGTTTGTTACTTTGTATCCCATGAGATCAAGTATGACCCCAGAAAATGTGTTATTCCAAAAGTGCTTAGAACTAGGTTAAATCCCAGAGTGTAAGGATGTGATTATATTTTGAAGGTATGTGAACTCTTTTTTTTTCTAGTTGAATACTTGAACTTCAGAATTCGAAGGATCATGGTCTTCCATATGTGAATCATCATTCACATCAACAAAATTATGACTCCCGCTATTTTGTTCTGCATCAGTAGTACCTAATGCTGCATCAACAACCCTATGTTCAGCTCAACTCGAGGTGATAAAGGGACCAGGTTCCTCTGTGCCTTTTGGAGATTCTACTGCATCTCCTTCATCTTTTTGCTTAACTTGACTCATCAAATCAGTCTTTCCATTGGCAATATCTATAGCTTCACCAGGAGCATTTGCGAATTCTTCATCTTCATCTTCTTTGTTATATGATCCTTTTGCCACCATTGTTGAGAACAAAACATCTTGCATCTAAAGGCTCTCAGGTAAGTCAACTTGGTTTTTCTCCCATTGAGCAGTTCATAAAGAGACTTCTCGAGAAGGGACTTGACCATGCACTTGTTAATCAAGTAGCAGGAAGTGTTGATTGCTTCAGCCCAAGAACCAGGTCCTCCATAACTAAGTTGCTCAGCAAATAAAAATTCACATGCTCCAGTCATCTACGCCATAATCAAGGTCTGCAACATAGATGTTCTTGAACATTTTGGCTATCAACACCACTTCACCAGTTTTGAGATTGGTGACAATGCAGTATTTGGACAAGAACTTCACTTCATTTTTCCTTATCACAGATTTGAGACACACTCAACACGCTACATTTCAATTCATTCACATAGTATACATTTTCAATTGCATGGAAGAGCATTTTATCAATTTTGCCAATACCGCGAATATATCCTTCTTGTCGTTTTCAAAGGACACACTTCCACCTTGGAAGGCCTAGAGTGAGAGGACATCATTCATTCTTCTGATTTTATGCTTAGAGAAGCCATTATCTATGTACCATTTATGTTTTTGACTGCTACCTCTCACTTCAGCCTGCACACTAAATCAATGATTAGACTTAGGAACTCAAGCCAGCTTGGGTCCCTTATAATGATAGATCGGGCGGATCAAACTTCTTTTTACCCATGCAGGCAGCACATATTTTTTTCCAGGGAACTAGATTCCTCATCAGTACGCCTCTTTTCAACAAAAACTTTGTTTTTCTGCAAAGACTGAATTTTAACTTTACAAGAGTCCTTGTAATGACCAGTTTGACCACAGTGAGTGCACAACCTATTATCAGCCACAGTTACATAATTGCTATGGGGATTATAGGAGGTTTTAGCTTTTTGGAACCCGATGCATTGCCGGTTTCCACCATTACTCCTGTACATAGATGTTATTACATCAGAGGACCAGGTCCATTTAAGTGACTTATCAAGATCATTTTAAACCCTTTTTAAATCCTCCTGAAGTTGTCTATTCTTTTCAAGCTCAGCAACAAGACTTGTTTTAACTTTCTTAAACTCACTCTCAAGCTCAAGTTCAGCCTCATTAGCCACTTCTTTACCCTTAGTGTTGTCCATCCATTTTTTTGTTTGTTTTTTTGACAAGTTATGTTCTGTAGTTACTTCTTCCACTTGTTCCCTTAAATCTAAAATGGAAACTACCATATCATCCCTCTCATGTTCTATGTCACCAATTTCTTCTATTAAAGTATTTTTCTTATTAATGAGGCTATGATAGATCAACACATTTGCTAAGGACATCAATTTTTTCTTAGAGTAAGTTTTTACATTTCTTTGGACAGCAAGAAAACTTACCTCATCTTCCTCCGTGTCCTTGTCATCATCAAATTTAGCCATGAGTATAAAGATTGACTCACATTCATTGTCAACAACCATCATAGATGTATCTCCTTGGTCATCCTCATCTTCAGATTCACTGGAGGAATCTCCCTAGTCGGCCAAAGCTTGCTTCACCATATTGTCAGCAACATCTCTTCTGTTGCATTTCCTGTCAAGGACCGGGTTCCTCTTGGTTGCCTTATCAGTGTTGGTATTATAATGATCATGTTTATGAAGAGGCAATCTTTAACAAAGTGTCCAGGCTTTCCACACTTATGACAGCAATCATTTCCTTTGAAATTCCTGCTGGAAGTTCTTTTCTTTGGAATCCTACCATTTTTTCGAATCATCTTTTGGAATCTTCGAGTGAGATACTCCATATCGAATTCATCACTGCTTGAGTCTTTGTTGGCATCCTTGAGAACCAGGTTCTTCTCCTTCTTGGGCTCTCTTCTTTCAAGTTCTTTCTTTCTCTTCATCTCATAAGTTTTGAGATTTCCAATGAGTTCATCAATGGTCAGCTTCTGCAAATCCTTGGCTTCAGTGATAGCATTCACTTTACTTTCCCAAAAACCTGGTAAGACATTGAGTATTTTCTGGACCAGCTTGTTTCTTGGGATGACTTCACCAAGGGAGTGAAGCTCTTTGATAATGGAGGTGAAACATGTGTGCATAACTTGAATAGACTCATCCTCCTTCAGCTTAAAAAGCTCATACTCAGTAGTAAGCATATCAATTTTGGACTGCTTAACCTGAGTAGTTCCCTCATGGTCAGTTTGAAGAGCTTTCCAAATCTCCTTAGCAGACTAACAAGCTGAGATGCGGTTGTACTCATCTAGTCCGATGCCACAAACAAGAGTCTTATTTGCC
This sequence comes from Nicotiana glauca, assembly GCA_026770625.1. Taxonomy (NCBI): domain Eukaryota; kingdom Viridiplantae; phylum Streptophyta; class Magnoliopsida; order Solanales; family Solanaceae; genus Nicotiana; species Nicotiana glauca. Next base: position 19,418 of record MU688489.1, on the reverse strand, counting down.
CTAAAATTCTTCTCAATAACCTTTCTATCAACATCGTTGTACTCTTTTCTTATTTTTGGGACTGTAACTGTTCCCTCACCAACAGTTTTCATGGGAACAAAAGGTCTATCACAGATTATATCCCACAGCTTTGAGTTCTCAGCCATAATGAAGTCATGCATTCTTGTTTTCCACCAACCATAGTATTGGCCGTTGAATCTTGATGGTCTATACGTTGGTTGTCCTTCCTCGTAATTTGGTTGAGCAGCCATGTAGATCTTTTCTACGTGTTAACCTTTTAGAAAGAACCTGCTCTGATACCAATTGCTAAAAACTAAGCGTCGACCAGACTGTACAGAGAACCAGATTCTCTATCGGTACTGTAAGCAACAGACTGTAAGACCATCCAATATAGTGAATTAGGTTCGCTAACTGTTCCCACAGTAACTTGGCAGTAAATAAAGAACACTGAGGATTTTTACGTGGAAAAATACCAACTCAAGGGGACAAAAACCACGACCTACACTTGTAGTCTTTCAACTTCACTAACTTGTAAACACCCTATTACAAGCCACTTTGTATTGACTCTATTACAAAGACTTCAACTCAACTAACTTGTGATACACTTACCACAAGCCACTTTGTCAGTCACTAGTTACAAAGACTTTTACTCAACTAACTTGTAACAACACTATTACAAGCCATTTTGTAATAACTCTATTACAAAGACTTTGACTCAACTAACTTATAACAACACTATTACAAGCCACTTTGTAATAACTCTATTACAAATACTTCACAACTCGACTAACTCTAGCCAAGACACAAACACAAGAGTTTATGATTTACAAAGGGTTTCCTACACAATGCTTCTAACTAAGCTAAGTAGGAGTTACAAATGAAGAAAAAATAACAGAGACTCATCAAACCTAAGGACTTAAGATATCTTCAATCTTTGGATCTGGTCCTTGAGGTTGCATCAACCTTGTTCTTGAGAGAGTTGTAGCTAGCACTTGAGAGATTATTTTCTTTTCTGATTTTGCAAGTGTTGGACGAGTTGCCTTTTGCCTTGCACCAGGTTGTTATACAACAAAAGTCATTACTATGGTGATGTCAATTCACAATGGTGATGTCAAATCCTGGTTAGTACATGCCTCTTCCTATTGGGAAGTGACTACTGCACTGTCTGCTGCACTGTCGCGTGTACAGTTGCAGGTAGTCACTTTCTGCAGTTGCTTTTGAGTTGTATAGTTGACTCATACTTCTGTCAGGGGAACACCAAGGGATAATATCCCTAATCTGCTTCTTCTGAATCTAAAGGCACACTGCCAAGATTATCTTGAGTCGATTAACTTGAATGATTGTACCAGGCATGCTTCAGATCCTTTATCTGGTTCTCTCACAAAGTAAGTTGTTTTAACTTCCTTGATTGTATTTATACATGTGTGACATCACTTACAATGATGAAAGCAAGGTAGGTAAAAAGCGTTCCATAGAAAGTTGACTACTGCACTGTTACTGTATAGCAGCGTGTGCAGGCAGCAACTTTCCAGCTGAAGATTTGACTTCATACAGTCTCCTCGGGAACTGATAGGGACCTGTTCCTTCCACTCTGAAGAGTTGAGTTATATCCCATCCTGGATTCCAACCTAAAACTTTGTGATTTCAAGGTCTTGTAAATGGGTAACAGGTTCCTTATCTAGTTATGGATGGTAAGTTTGTTAGATCATCAAAACATAAAGTAAAGTAATTATTCCCAAAGTACTTGTAACCTATCAGTTATGCATTTGATAATATCTCTGGTTCTGGTTCTAGTTTCGATCCAGATTCAGCTTCTGGTTCTTTATTATCAATTTCAGAATCAATTGCAGTCCCTCTATCCACTTCATTTTATGATATTTCTTATAACTCAACTGTTTCAAATGTCTGTTTGCTGGTGCTGGTTGGTTCTACCTCAAGCTTGTTCTTGTACATCACATTTTCCTTAAATGTGACATTCCTGTGTCTTAGGATCTTTCAATTATGATCATCCCAAAATTGATAACCAAAATTATCATCACCATAGCCAATAAAGAAATATTTCTTGGCTTTAGGATCAAGCTTATATCTATCATTAGAGTTTACATGAACATAAGCAACACAACTATAAATTTTTAGATGTGAGAGAGTTACCTCCTTTCCTGTCCATACCTCCTTATGAATTTCAAAATTTAGCGATACAGAGGGTCCCTTATTTATGAAGTAAGTTGTTGTGTTAACACTCTCGACCCAAAAATACTTCGGTAATCCAGAATGTATTCTCATACTTCTGGCTCGTTCATTCAGGGTCATGTTCATCCTCTCATCAATGCCATTTTATTCCGATGTTCCAGGAACTATCTTGATCAATCTGATCCCAATCTCAGACTTCAGACATTTAACTTTAAGCTTGTTTGATTTTTAACTTTAGCTTTCCATTTTTTAAAAGGTAACAAACACATCAGATTTATTTTTCAAAAAATAAACTCATACCTTTCTTGTGGAATCATTAATGAAGGTAACATAATAGCTTATGCCTCCCATAGAAGATGCAGGAGCTAGTCCCCGTCCTCGCACATCTATATGCACTAGTTTCAACTTCTCTTTCTTTGGTGTCCTTCCTGCCTTTGAGAAACTAACTCTCTTTTATTTCCCATAAATGCAATATTTGCACAAACCTAATTCAACATGTTTTAGGTTTGACAACTTTTCTTTGGATGCCAACAACTTCATTCCCTTCTCTCATATGCCCGAGCCTCCGGTGCCATAATGTTGTATCACGACCATGATCAACTGGTTCTATAGCATCTCTCTGTATTGCAGTTGCATACATTGTTCCCTTCTTGAAGCCTCGTGCCACAACCAAATTTCCATTCATTATGTTCCACGATCCATTGTCGAATATTGTTGTGTATCCTTCACTGTCAATCTGACCCATAGATATCAAATTTTTCTTGAGGCCAGGAACATGCCGGATATTTTGCAATTTCCGTAGCGTGCCTTGTGAAGACTTTACATGAACTTCACCTTTGTCTAGAGGTTCGTCGTCTGCTAGATAAATTTTTCCTAATTTTTCAACAATATAATTATGCAACAAGTCTTTGCATGATGTATAGTGAAAGGATGCACTTGAGTCCAGAATCCAAGATTCGACTGGACTATCTGTACAACAAATTAGTGCATCACCGAATTGTTCAGTAATTATATTTGTTGAATTTTCTTCCTTCTTCTTCTTCTTTGGTTCTCTACATTGACTACTGTAGTGACCCTTTTTATCGCAATTCCAATAAGTAATGTCCTTGCGATTTTTGGATTGCCCTCTTCTCCTTGACTTTGATCTATAACGGCCCTCACTTTGTCCTCTTTGGTTGCTTCTCCGCCTGCTTTCGATATTAAAAGCAGATTTTGGGGAATCACTTGATTCTAATCGGCCAATATCTTCGCTTGAAATCAAGTCTTTAATATCATTCAATTTGAGTTTGGTACTTCCCGATGAACTGCTAACTGCAGTTACTGTTGCAGACAACTCTCGGGTAGAGATGATAATAGAATCAATAACCTGACTTCGTCATCAAATGTAATATTAATAGAACTCAACTGAGTTAATATTATATTAAACTCATTAATATGTTCCGTGACAGATCCACCTTCTGTCATCTTTAAGTTGAACAATCGACACATCAAATAGACTTTATTTGAAGCAGATGGCTTCTCGTACATATTTGATAATGCCTTCATCAAGCCTGCAGTGGCCTTCTCGTTAATAATATTAAATGCCACATTTCATGTTAGCATCAAACAAATCACACCAAGAGCTTGGCGATCTAATAGATCCCAATCTGTTTTGGCCATATTCTCTGATTTTACCTCGATAAGAAGTAAGCGTAATTTTTTCCGGTACAAATAATTCTCTATATGTATTTTTCAGAATCCAAAATCTTTGCCATTGAACTTGTCAATCTTAACATCCCCTTCCTCTAATGCCATTTTTCACAATTTGTTTTATGTGTATACTACTTGTGAATCGTAACGACAAATATTATTCCGTGTAAGAAAAAAAATATCCCAACTGTATACGATAGACAACAATCACTATTGGTGAATAGTACCATATCTATTAATTAAAAGTGTAAATGAGTATCGCACTATTCTTGTGAATAGTACCTACACCAATATCGTACTTTTCTACCAGAATTATACTGACGGTGCTCTGATAGCAGTTGTTGGGAAGCGTTTTAGGCTAATAGAAGGGGAAAATATTTAGAAGAGAAAAGCAATTGCACAAGATAAGACAAGACAACATTTACGTGGTCCGGCAATTTTGGCCTGCTCCACGGCCACACAAAGAATAGCTCTTTATTAATTGAATAGAAAGAAGAAATTGAAGGATGATCTGCAAATGAAAATGTAGACCCCCTTTATAGACATTTGAATGCCCTGCTGATGTAAGCACTTACGTCATAAGAAAAGAACTCAACCTACCGACGTAAGCGCTGACGTCATAAGAAAAGAATTCCAAGATTAATTCTTCCGCATATCATTTTTCTTCTCTTTTTGACTTTTATTTCTTTTGTTTTGTCTAGTTTTCTTTCTTTCACTTACAACGACATGTTTGCTCCTATCAAATTATACATGGTCATGAATATATTATACATGAATTATACATATGTTATATATTTATTGCCTATTTTTAATTTAAACAATTTGGCGAGCTATTAGTTAGATTAATTTTTCATTTAAAATTTGCAAATCCTTCTACCAGTGCAATACTACCTGAATCCTCTCTGAGAAGCAGTCCAATGGGATCCGCTGTGTGTGTGTTCCCAAATCCCACTCCTCTTTAATTATTAAATTTGAGTTATCTTGGTTTTCTTTTTCCTTTTTCCTATCCAAAATGTAAAATGCCTTTGAATTGAAAATGTATATTTGGAAACTTTTCAAGATGGGAAACAAAGAATTCTAAAGTGGCCCGACCATGATAGATAATCGATGGTTTCGTGAAAGACTATTTATTCATCAAAATTACTACACATAAGTTTAGTACGAAGACCGAAGTCGTGAATCAGCACTATTGAAGATACACGTGAAATGTTTCAAATAGTTTCAGAAAATTGAAACAAACAGTGGACTTTTATATCTCATTTAGGTCGATGCATGTGAATATTAAGCACCGGAAAGGTCCACTAACAAGTTCTACACATGAGCACTTTAATTTCTCATCATAAACATGGGCCGAGTTAAGATTACGGGTTCAGTCGAATCTAAAAATTTTGGTATACAATTTATATTTACTTTAATTTTTTTCTTAAATATGTATAAATTATTAATTAAAGCTTAATAATTTAAAAAGATTAAAATCTGTAACTCGTAAACTTAAAATTCTAACTCCACCCCTCGTACGATCACACGACTTCAACATTTTAGTGATTTTAGATGCGAAAGCGCACTTCTCGCACCTGCGCCCATTGTTATTTTCCACTTCTCGTGATGTTTGTTCCTCGTGTACCATAGTAGAGTAAATATTTCATAGCAGCATTAGACTAAGTGGTAAGCAGAAGAGGACAACTTCAATGTGTCAGGTCAATATAAGTTAGCTATTTCGGAGCTCGTGAATCTCATCTCGTTAAGCTAGTTAGACACTAGACAAGCAATTTATGAAAAACATAATATCCCTACTCAAACGAAGTCATCTCCTTTTGGTTCGAAAATATGATTGATCTACTACTCAATGAATAAACACTAAATCCTACGCTCAACGTTATTCAGAACAATTGAGAACTTTGAAGAGAGAGAAATTCCTCCTTCTATCTAAAACTAAAAAACCTCCCACATTACCACCCAATACATCTTCCTACTGCTTTGATGTCAACCACTGATTCTGAGATGGAGATGTCCAAAATCCCCCCTAAACCTCCAAATATTGATAAGGATAATTATGCTCAATCATCTGGGATTCCACATCCTACGTTTAAAGATAAATTAATAAAGGGAGGAAGGTATGAATATTAATGTTGTACTACCGCCTCAATACCAAATAGTGTACCTGATAGAATATAAGGATCCACCAAACTCTATAGAGAACCAGGTTCTCTGTCAGGTCCAACAGTACACACACTCACAGTAATAATTAAATGGCAAGAGAAATTTTACGTGGAAAATTCCCAGCTCAACGGGATTAAAAACCACGACCTACTCTTGTAGGATTTCAACTTCACTACTGAACAACTTTTAGATTACAACCTATGCAACCTAGGAATTAACCTCTTATTAGCGCACTAACTTCTAATACTCTATTACAAGTCACTTTGTAATAACTCCATTATAAAGACTTTACAACATGACTAACTCTAGCCAAGACTAAAACACACTGGTTTAAGGTTTACAAATGGGTTCCTATAGAATGCTTCTAAACATGCTAGATAAGAATTACAATTAAAGAACTATTACAAAATTACAACTCAACTAAGGACATACAAAAACTCTATGTGGGAACTGGTTCGAAGTTGTTTTGTTCGTTGTTCTTGAAGCGCTTGAAACTTGCTTGCTGGATAGTCACGTCAGAATAAGGTTGTTAAATGTTCAAGTGATTTGTTTTATCTCCCTTCAATGCATATATACATGTGTGACATCACTTACAATAATGTAAGCAAGGTAGGTAAAAAGTCTTCCCTCGAAAGTTAACTGCAACGCTGTTTCGCACAGTAGCATGTGCAGGCAGTAATTTTCCAACTGGAAAGCTGACTTCGCATAGTCTCCTCGGGAACTGGTAGGGACCTGGTCCCTCAGCTATTCCTTCTACTTCTGAAGAGTTGAATCACATTCCACGCTGAATCCCCACCTGAACCTTGTGATCATGAGGTCTTGTACATGTGTAACAGATTCCTTATCTGGTTCTGGATAGTAAGTTTGTTAGATCATCAAAACATGGAGTAAAGTACTTATAACTAAAGTACTTGTAACCTATCAATTTCTCCCTTTTTAATGATGACAAACTTATAATTATGAATCTGAGAAAGAGCCATAAAGAGCCAGATTATGAACCTGAAAGATCTTAAGTTCTCCCTGAAGCTCAAAATTCCCCCTTAATCAATACAATTATTTCCCCCCTTTTTGGCATCATAAAATGATCAGAAACAGGTAAGAAAGAAGGAAGTCTAGTTTGAAATTAACTCATGCCACCTATGTGCACACAATCATGATTAAGAACAGAGCATAAAAGCACAGTATAAACTACAACAAGGGAAAAGTTTGATTAAAAAAGTTTTGGGATTTACAATAGGAGCAGAATTAATGTTACTACCACATTCACACATTAGAACAATCTATTAAACAAAATTTATCATCATAAGAACTGATACGGAGAGACTAGATACTGAGGGGACAAAATTTAGAAGCACTAGGAGGAGAAGGTTTGGAAGAAGAGGAAATTGTTTGGAGGACTAGATCCATACGAGCATTCGCAGACATTTGCTCATTGAGCATTATTTCTTTCAGGACCTCCACTTGTTTCCTGAGCTCAGTGTTCTCCTTTGTCAGGCGAGCAACTTCTTCATTCTGAGAACGACTGGAACTAGGTGCATCTTGCAGGCGACTCATCTGAATCTCAAGGATAGAATTCCTTGCTTTCAATTACCTTATCTCAGTAGTAGCACTGTTTTGAGCATTGATTAACTGAGAAATAGTTGAAGTGCTTGCAACCCCTCCAAATTTTTCTATCACATTCTTCAAGGGTGCTTTTTGAAAAAGTTTGCTTCTTGGCAACCACTTTAACTGGTCTGAGAGGAAACTTGAAGTGCTTGAAGACCTTGGTAAGAAGGAACCCATATGACAGCCTATGATTACCATCTTTAAAATTAGCCTCTTTGTTTATATGCACTATCATGATCCCATGCAGATTGATAATGAGTATATATTATCAGAATCTTCTTCACAGGGAGTTATATGTTGGAGTTAGGAGTATATATTATAGTACGTGAATATGAACTATCTCAATTTACACTTTCACAAATTGGGATTGTTTCTATGTCTATTTTAAACTAAGATTGCAAAGTTAAGAATTGAAACTAAGAAATTATTTCTATTATTTTTTCAAGTTTTGTAAAAATCCTAAGGCTATGACCCTCACCTAGGTGTTTTCCTAATGGATAAAAATCTTAATACTTATTTTGTTAATCAGGGTGTGTTATAACTATCACTACAATAATTATGGTCTAAAGCCACACTAGTTTTAGACAACGCCTGAAAAGTGTGCCCAAAAATATATTTGGGCACACTTTTAAGGGGTGGCCTTTGTATGGAGCTTTTGGATACGGAAAATTTGGCTATGCTTGTAAAATGTGCTCTTTAATTTATTAGGCCACACTTATTAAATGTTGCTAAATTATAAAATAATTGGTAACATTTACTTGAGTATGTGACACTCTTTTTTAGCGTGCTCTTATTATATTTGAAAAAGCAACACTTTATAAATGTGCTATAAAAGTCCAACAAAATATTTGGCTAAAATATACTTAATATTCCCTCCAAAAAAATATAATGTTCCCTCCGATATTACTCCCGGTGAAATATTATTTTTTTTAATTTTAAAAGGCCAAAAGATCTCTCTCCTCGCTAAAATCTATGTGGATACATTAGTTTAGGGTTTCTGGCTTCAATACTACGTACCGACGAATCTCGGATCCGGATTAGGTACTGTTTCTGCACCTTCTCACCCTACTTTGGGTAGTGATTTTGTATTCAAACTATCGTCTCAACAGAAGAATTCTCGTTTCCCCTTTCTCTCCCTCCTCGTTCCAGATTGAAGAAATTTATAAAGTTAGAGAAACGAGAATTCTTCCAATCTCAGGTTGGTGCTCTTCTATTTCAATATTTTACCATCTTATGGTCTCTGATTGTTGTAGTTGCCTATCTAATTTGATACTTATTCCAGAAAAGAATGAACTATAGATTAGTAATTTTTTTTAAAATCCTAGCAGATTTGTGAGCCTAATTCTACAAATCGACTTTGTTCAACATATTACTGTTCAAAAACAGAAGTGTTTAATGTAACCAATAGTTGTTTAACTATATTAGTGTTCAACATCATTTTATTCTGGGCCTCCTTAATAATTTTTTCAACATGAGTGTTAGAAAAATGTAGTGTAGGAGTAGTAGAGTTGTGTGCTTGCTTGCTCAGATACTCCTCCATCATATTTTTTTTGAGGCAATTGATTGGATACCCGCTAAATTGCCACTGTCCTGCGCTTCTTTGCTGCTGTTAAGGCATGGTACTAACTCCTTGGATAAATGAAGTGTAGGCGTAGGATCAATGTCCTTTGAAGTACCTAAACAAAGAATAGCCGTCTTGGCAATTTGCTGCTCTTTTACACTGCCCGGAGATCTGGTTTGTCGATCTTTTAAACCTATGTCACCCTGCACCAATTGCAATATATTCCTATAATCCTTCTCACCTTGCTCATGTACACTAAGCAAAGCATCAAAAGAGTTAGAACACTTGAAGGTTTCTGTTGCCCTTTCAAGATTTTTAAGATCTGAAGCCTCCTTCTTGCTGGGTGATCTATGCACAACTGACCAACCCATAGCCTGGGATTGTTTCCCATGTCGAGATTCTGTTTCAACACCTGATCCAATAATAGCAGCAGCATCTGAACAAGCTGTTTGCACAGCTGAATCAACATTGGTAGATGTACCAAATTGTGCACCTGCTACTGCTGCATTTTTTGTGATTGCTAGAACTGTTGAAGCTAATGTACTACCATCCATATTCTGCTGATTGTTTGCTTGATTCAAAGCATCCCTTTGTATATTAATTTCATCACTATCATTCAAAGTCCCAACAGTAGGTTTCAAAGCAACAGTAGGATTCAAAACTCTAGTATTAGCCTGCGCACCTACATTAGAGTTTTTCATATTCACATCCTTAGAAGTTGTAACTGCTGCACACTCCAAATCCTCAAAACCTACATGTTCATGCCCCTCATCATTCACAGCATTATCTTTATTAACCACCTGCCCAACTATCTCCTCACCTATTTTTGATGAAAAAAACCCAGCTTTACCTGGATTAATAACCACCTGCCCAGCTATTTCCTCCTCCTTCTCACTAGTAACCTTGTCAATGTTATTAACCTTCACCACATGTGGCTCCAAAGCTGTGTTAATCTTGGCTAATACTCGATCAACAGAAACTACATTAGCCTCACTATTTGAACCAATATCACCTACACGATCTCTGATATAACCTGTTGGATTCATAGCTGGCAGCACCTCAATATTTGTAGTTTCTTGAATTTTATTTGCAGCTCGTTTGGCATTCAACGGTTCCCTAGCATCACCTTTTAACTGCTCGACATTACTCAGCTCCACACCATTCATATCAAAATGCAGTGTATTTTTTTCATTAATTTCTCTGTTTCTTCCCCGTATCAATCGACATGAACTTTCATCATGTCCTTGATGCTTGCAGCAGGTACAAAACTTTGGGAGGTTATCATATACCACCTATTGATGAAACTCCACATACTTCCCATAAACTTTGTCGACAATTTGAATCTTGACTTTTGTAGGATGTTTGTCCAAAAGGTCTAACAAAACCTTAACCCTCGCAGCACTTGGCCTAGTACGATCTTGTGTCGCCTTGTCTACAGCAAGAGGTTTCCCTACATTTTCTACCTATTGTTGCAGTATATATTGTTTCCTTTTTTATTTATTAATTAATATGCTTCTTTTGTTGTTAGGCTATGTGCCAATTAAATTCTGAAAATAGGAAAAAATAAAAGTGGAGGCATCGAATGGGACCTATTAATTTTGTAAGAGTGTGTGTGGCATTGGTAATATTTAGTCGACACTTTGTAATTTGACTTTCGTTTCTTTTGGTACTTTGTCGGAACACAGTGATTTTTTTAATATCTTTTTTTATGTAATTTGTAGCGCAAAACCAAAGAGAACAACGAGGAACCATCAAAGTTTGAATTGTTTATTACAACTCGTACAAAGAAAGGGAAGGAAGTTTATATGGATACTCAAGTTGCAATAGTAAGTCATGCTGCAAGTTAAGTCTTGTTATTGTATTTTCTCTCTTTAACTGAATGTGTTTCTTTAATATGGTTTTATTTGTACAAGATGTTAGATATTTGTCGACCCTTCTCAAATTATATGATTATACTTGCACAAGATTTTTAATATGATGTTGCCTGCACAGAATTCTCCATTCTCTATCTGTGAGTCATAAATGTGGAAAGAAAATAAATATTCAGAAGTAGATAATATTATTTGTTTCAGAAGTAGCCATTTGGAGCAGATACTTGTTAATTTGTAGTAGATTTCAAAAGTGCGTCAAAGGAATTCGAGCATAATTCATTTGAGACAGTAATTCGACCACCTGGAACACTTACTGTTTACTGCTGTTTTGCTGACTTTGAGATGTATTTTCTCTAGTATAAGCTCGAACCACCATTGTCCAGTCTTCCCCAGTTGATTTCCTCGCTATTCCATCGTCCTTAGATTTAACATCCTTTGATCCAGTAACATATCCAGCAGTTTCCCCGTTACTACTGAAATTTTCAGCTTGCAAAGCAATCTCACGATCCTCCTTGTCACTTTTAGGTTCAGTAGCTGCTTGTGAATCTTCCTTTTGTACAACCTGCTCGCTTCCATCCTTCAAAAGAGCTGTTTGTGCACCAACAGTAAATTGATTAGCAATTAGTTGAGTAACATCTTTAGCTTCCACACCTGTTGATTTATCAGTTGTTTTACCCAATGTAACAGTAGGTCGATCACCATCTGTCGCACCAGCTTTTGCCTTCTCATGTGCAATCTGTTGTACATTAGTTTGCCCCTGTCCTTTTTGTCCAGCACCTGGACCTGTAGCAACACCAGCCTGCTCGTTAACCTCCACTTGTCGCTGCACCTTGACTTTAGATTTCTAAAGATTTTGCACAGCCTCCAACTTCTTCTAATTATTCCTCATAAGCACAACATTGTCCATAGCGACTTCACATGAGTTACTCTCCCCAGCAACAGCTACATCCTGTGAAAATCTAGCAAAAGCTGTTTCAACAGTAACTATAGCAGTACTAGCAACAACTGCTACATGTGATGTCTTAAACGGATTTTCAACATTGGTTTTCTAATCTTGCATAATTTCTAGCTGAAGATAAAGCTGTAATCGTTGATTTATGTCGTGTTAAATGCAACCTCATTTGCATTTATATACTATTCATTTGCAAACATTTACCAAGAAATGAAGTATGCTAAATGGATAACAAAAAAGGCAAAGGGTAAACAGCAACCCCCTCTGATGATAGGCTATAATTACATGTTTTAGTCGATTATTACACTCTAATTTACTGCACTTTAGTTGAGTTTGCGCTTTAATCGCTAGTGTTTTGCGCTAACGGTATGTTTTATGCCTTGTAGGTGTGATTTCGAGCTATATAGATATTATGGAACGAATTTAAGTAATTTGAAGCTTTGAAGTCTGAGTAAAAGCTCAAGGAATTAAGCTGGGATCGTGTTCGGGGGTCAAATTTGATAGTTGAGAATAAACGAAGACTCGATGAGGTATATTGCGCACTATCTAGTAAATTGGACATAACGTTTTGCTCAGACCTCCATTTTGGCTCCACAATATATATTTGGAAAGCTAACTCAAAGGGCTACAACTTTTATGTTTTGAGTTTTTTTAAATTCTAAACGGAACAGGGTGAAACACCGCGGTTTTACCGCGACAGCGGCAGAAGGCATTCGCGGACGAATGAAGAAGCTGAGAGGGTGTTTGGCCGCGGTTTGACCGCGACCGCGGTAGAACCGCGGACATCCGGTCCTAAAACTTGTCCTTTTTCACGTAGGAGAAGGTATAAGTGTTTGGGCCCGACCCTATTTGGTATATATACATGGAAAAACGGTATTTTTGAAGAATGAGACATATTTTTGACATAGATTAGACCTAAGGAGGCAAGA
>MU688486.1:0-19343 GCA_026770625.1 Nicotiana glauca | reverse complement strand
TCCTAATAATAATTATCACACAAAATTAAACATTAATTAAAATAAAATCGCGCAATTTGGACATTAAATGCTAAAAATGCAAAAATACATATTTTTTGTAATTTTCTATTTTTTGTAAACAAACTTAATTACTCTTAAATGTAGAATTATATCCTAGATGCAAATGTGACATATTTTTATATTTTATATTAATTTAACAAATAAATATGTATAGACAAATACAAATAATTATCCAAAAATACCGCGAAAAATCTAAAAACTACACACAAAGAAAAAATTGTTTTATTTTGAATTTTTGGGAGTATTTCTCATATAGGGCAAAAATCACGTGCTCACACGTTTACCAAAAATGTTGATCAATGTCAACTATAATCGTATTAATATCAAAATTCTTCAAATTTTTCACAAAATTCACATATTCCAACACAGAAATTTTCCGGCTACGCGCCCGGACTGCGCACGCAAATCGAGGACACTAATAAATGAGGTTTTCAAGGCCTCGGAAGCGCGAAAAAAGGAAGAAATACGGTGATGACCATTTGGGTCGTCACAGTAGGTTGGCATTATACCTACCATGTCTGTATTTCGATTTTGAAATTTGGTATAAGATCATTTTACCCTTAAAGAATTTTTTGCAAAATTTAGTGCAAAACAGAGTTGATTTGATGTGATTTGGACGTTCGGTTCTGAATTTGAAAGTTATTAAGTTTCTTTAAAAATATCATGCATTTTGATGTCCGATTCATATTTCTATGTGTTATTTTGGCATTTTGATCGCGCGAGCGAGTTCGTATGATATTATTACACTTGTGTGCATGTCTGGTTTAGATCCCAAAGGGTCTATGTGAGTTTCATATCGGCTACAAATTGATTTTGGACTTAGAAATCTGTTGGTTTTGCTATTTCTATGGTTTGTCAATTCGTGCTTCGCAATCGCGAAGGGAAAACTGGGACAAGGGCGGAACTTCTTCATTGAGAACGCGATGGCTTGGCTGCGAACGTGAAGCACTGGGGGATTTATCCATCGCGGATGCAACTAGCCTCTCGCGAACGCATAGATTTATGGGGCCTGAGATGGGAGCTGATTGTTACTTTTCGCGAACACGACATCTGGACCATGAACGCGAAGGTAAGCGGGAGTAAGCCTTCGCGAACGCGAAGAGTGGCTCGCGAACGTGAAGGCCTTTGGCCGCTGCTGCTTCGCAATCGTGCCAGGCCTTTTGCGAAAGTGAATAAGGCCTGACGCCCACTGATTTTAATATCCCAAAATCGGGATTCAATCCATTTTTCACCATTTTCACGTTTGAGCTCGGCCTAGAGGCGATTTTGAAGGATTTTTTCATCCCAACATCATAGATTAGTAGATTTTAACTTGTTTCCTTCCATTTCCATAAATACCCATTAATTTTAACATTTAATCTATATTTTTTTATGGTAGAAATTGAGGATTTTGAGAATTGAGATTTAGACCTCAAGTTGAGATTGGATTTTTAAATTAATCACATAAGTGGACTCGAGAGTGAATGGGTAATTTGATTTTAATTTGAATCTCGGGTTTTGACCAAGTGGGCTTGGATTTTGTTGACTTTTTTCAAAATTATTAAATATTGAATCTTTTTACTCGTGGGTAGTATTTAAAGCTTATTTTGAATTGTTTGAACTATATTTGGTTAGGTTTGATTAGTTTGGAGGCTAATTCTAGAGAAAATGCCCAGCTAAGCTTTGACTTAATTACAGAGTGAGGTAATGTTAGATCTAACCTTGACTTGAGTGAATTAGAAATTTTTGAACTATGTATGTCTGTGGATTATGTGAGAAAATGCGAGGTGATGGGTGTATATACGTCGTCAAAATATGTGTTTTCCATATTTTTCGTTATTTTATGAATTATCTTGTTCCATACCTTAGTTTACATGCTTTATTTGACTTCTATGCCATAATTGTTATTTGTCATTTAATTATTTTCGTACTAAATTGTTCGTCCCTTCCATGACTCCATGCTTATTTTTTACTTGCCTTTAATTGTTTTATTTGCACATCTTGATTGTCACGTGTTTTACTTGTGCTATTATTTTTGTAATATGTGCTACATTCTATGATGTAGTTTCATTTGCGTGAGTTTGTTTAGTTTGTTAGATACCGATAAACTTGTAAAGTTGAACTTCGAATTGTTAATGATTCATTGATTATTATGTGGTTCTTTATTTCCTTGTACCTTTACTCTCTTGATGTAGAAATTTTTGTAAATTTTGTAATCAGATTGTTTATGTTAATTGAAATTATTTAGGGAGCGGGTTGCACGCCGTAACAAAAAGTGAAAGGTAATGAATTGAAATTGTGGAATAAGGACGAATTTTGACATTGATAAATGATGATATAGTGTGATTGGGTTGCGCACCACAACACATTGTATATGTGATACTTGACATTGATAAATGATGATATGGTGGGATCGAGTTGCGCGCCGCAATGGTTTGTATATGTTGTACTTGTTGTTACTGTTGAGTTGGCCTCGACATTTTTATATGAGATTAAGGGACGTGTTATATTGGGCTTTCTGATAATAAGGCTTGGGTTCATTTTCATGAGTTAATTGCTTTACTTTCACTTCCTGTTATCATCATTATTACTTCATACATATTATTGTAAGTGGCCCACTTTATCCTCGTCACTACCCTGTCGAGGTTAGGCTCGACACTTACAGAGTACATGGGATTAGGTATACTCATACTACACTCTGTACTTCTTGTGCATATACCAGAGTTAGTCCCAATACTATTTAGTGAGATTGCCCGGATATAGCTACTAGCGGAGACTTGAGGAATAGATGCACGGCGTTCACAACTCTAAAGTCCCATTCTGTATCACCATTACTATATATTGTGATTCAAAAAGTTTTGTTTTATTCAGACTATTATCTCTAGTATTCTAGATGCTTATGTATTCGTGACTCCAATTTCTGGGTTGTAATTGGATTACGTCATTCAGTAGCTTATGGCATTATTTCAGACTATTCAGTTATTTTTGTTATCGTTTAATTTGAATTATTAAAACTGGGTAATAAATATAGCTAACGTTGACTTGCCTAGCAAGTGAAATGTTAGGCGTCATCACGATCCCGAAAGCAGGAAAATTCCGGATCGTGACATTTAGAAAATGGGGCCCCCAAATTTGGGAGCCTAAAGCAACAACTTTAGTTGCTTCATGGTTAAGCCGGCACTAATATTCAGTATCCGCTGAAATAATCGAGGTATGCTCAAGCTAACTCAGACACCACAATTATTTTTTTTATATTAAAAAAAAAGAGAGAGAGAGACCAAGGTCAGTTAACCAGCTTCATGTTATCCTGCCATTTGGTGTTCTTAATTTGATCAGAAAGAATCTTGGCCTGCAATATGTTGTAGTATTAATAAAAAGAATTTGGCTGAGTGCTCATATGAATAAAGATCAGAATGCCAACTTTAATGGGAGTGCTAAAGAACTCTAAAAGTCGAGCATTAAGTATGGTATATTACAGTAATTGACAGAGCAGAGTTAGGTCTGACCTATGCTAGATGTTGTCTGCGAAAAATATTCAACGAAGGAAATAAATTTTGACTCTGCTAAAGTAAATTGTCTGCTCATGGCTCTAAGCCCCAAGTTGTACTGTATTACTGTTTGAGAGGCAATATTATGGGTGATAACCGGGTGGGCCGGTCCGGTCCGGGCCGGGCCAGTATTATTTGGACCCGTACGGGTTTGGTTCCTGGCCGGTTCTGGGCTTGATTTTAACTGGTTTAACGGGTTCGGGGTAATCCGGGCAAAAAATGAACCGTACACGTTACGGGTTGAGGGGGCCGGGTCGGGCCGGATTTAGTGTTTTTTAAATTTTTTTAAAAATATTTTGTATAACTATTGTAAGTTATATTAGTACTTTGTATTAATATAAAGAATACAAAAAAGATGGAGAAAAATTGCACTTATAAATTGCAAGTGCTACACTTATTTCAAAATTACAAAATTAAAGTTTGCATTTAAAAAGTAAATTAACAAAAAAATAGCAAAACTAAATTTTCATGCATAATAAAATAATAATACTTCAAATTAATCTAACAAATTAAAACATTAAGCATAAATACGTCTGATAATTTAAAATAACACAAATTGTCTTAAAATCTTAAAATAACACATATATAGCATATTTTAAAAAGAATATGTTACCATCATATTCTATGATTTTAACATTTATAGTTTTATCCCCTAAATATATACACTATATGTTAAACTCCAACAATTTTAAACTATGTTAATTAGTATACAATAATTGGTATATTCATAGTATATTCATGGTATATTCATAGTATATTCATGGTATATTAATGACATATTCATGGTATTTTATGGTATATTCATAGTCTGGGCCGGTCCGGCCGGGCCGGTTAAACCGGTATCGTTACTGTTCATCCGGACTGGGTTAACCGGGTCCGGTTAATCGGTATAAAAATTTAAACGGAACAAACCCCATTAGCCCCCCAACCCAGCCCACCCGGCCCCTTATGAACCGGGCCAGTTCGGTTCCGATTTTAACCGGTCTGGGCCGGTCCGGTTCCGGGTCAACCCGACCCGTTAGACACCTATATATAAAAGTTATAATTTCTTACATATAAAAGTAAATCTCTTATTGTAGAAAAAAAAAAATTAGGCTCATAAAGCTAAAAATAAATTTGTAAAAAGCAAAAAAATAATTGACCATATAAAGATAACGGTTGAAGTTAATCCTCATATGGAGATACTTACAATATAAAGGCATAAGGCTTCCTTTTTTTTTTTTTTTTTTTTTTGCTATTGTAGATTAGAGTCCAACTTGAGGTAAAAAAGCTCCATAACTTCAAGTAAAAGCTTTTAGTGATTCGTATTGAGTTCTACTTTATCTAGAAACTCCTCCCATAGTAATAATTGGCACAAACATGTTCACATGGACGTACGCAGCATATTGGGTAAGTGGTGTCGATATTTTTAAGAAGTGAATCTATGAACAAATTACTAAAACAAGATTATCTTAATAAAATTTATTCAAAAGCATTAATATATTTATTTTTAAAAATATAAGCGAATAATATTATTATTAAAAAATTCTTTTGTAAAGCTCTTTACTGAGCCATGTTTGTATGTGTTTTTTTCCACACATTTTTTATGGAATTTCACTATACAAATTTTGCTGAATAGTTGGAATATGGGGTTAATGTCATTTGAAGATTTAAAAAAAATTGATTCACTGTTCAAAATCAAACCTGGGACCAATTGAAGGCCAAGGAACCAAAGTGGCTGCTGGACCACTACACGTTTATTCATCAACAGTTTCAACCTGATATACTTTTATTCAATTTCTTTTTAAAATATTATTTATATACTATAATTTTGTAAAAATTTTCAGATAAGGGGTGTCAGATAATACCACTTGCATGAACTTAAATCTGCCACTGCATGTTTATGATGTCTTAAATACTTTTAAATATGCTTTTACTATGCTAATAATAAAAGATAATCGCAGTTTTGAATTTGTTCTGAGACCTTAGCTCTCTCCAAGTTTGAAATGCAATAAAAATTAAATCCTTGGTAAAATCTCCAAAAGTTCCAATTCTTGGTCGATTCAAAATATAAATTGGGAACCAAAACAATAGATAGACATAGTATAAAATAAAGAATAGCGGAAACAGAGAAACTCACATAACGTGGGACCAAGAGAAAAATCTCACCGAAACAGTTAATTCCATAGCAAGATGAAAATGTAGTTGGCATTGCATAAAAATAATCTATACAACAGAAAGTACATTTATCATTATAACTAAAACATCTACAATAAAAAAATTTCCAAACAGAGAAATTTATAAAAACTCATAACATCATTATCTTTCAAGTGTCAGGAAGAATAACAAATTTTTAGATAAATGAAATGATATTTAAAAGCACCAATTTCTTATAATTGGCTGATATACAATGAAAAAATATTTGATCTACGAAAACTATCAAGTATGAAGTTGGATGATTATGAATCTAACTTGATAACCAGTGAGTGTGACTAGACAAAACATATGTGAGAAAAGAACGTTCCATTCTATTCTTGTTGAATTTTGAGGGGGGAGGGGGAGGGAGGATACTGAAAATGGACAAGAACAAAACAGGTATTCACTATAAATTTAAATACTTTCACTTTTATCGTTCCTTCAATAATTACTAAATTGCAGTCTTTCATAATTTATTTTATGAAATCGGGTCTCTAATTCGTATTTTCTACTTCATACTGTATTTTAACAATAATAGAAAGCTTCTTTTACCGGCAGAGGTCCTTTGTTGTTCCCTCCAGTCAAGAATTAGGGTCTCATAGGGCGTATTACGGTATTCACCATGAGGGTGGATGGTGGATCTACTTGCATAAGGCAGCGATCGATAGTACTCTAAGCTTAAATATTTAAGATTAGAAGCTAAATTAAAGTAGATCAACTTAATATTTTAAAATTATAATTTATATATAAAAAATATATGAAAAGTACCATAAGTTATAAAATTTTTTTTATTAAAAATAATTAGAGGTAGATGAAATGAGAGAGTAGATTATAAGATGAAGAATTGAACCCTCACCCATAGGTGAAAGTTCATGTAGTCAACCAACTAAACTATTAAGATTCCAGGTGAAAGTTGTAAATCTCTTTATATCAATACGGTGAAAAAAAATTAATTTTAGCTTCCCTTTGGCCATAGAATTTAGGTGTTCTTTTTCAAATTTTATTTTCAAATATATGTTTATAGATTTAACCATTTTTTGGCAAATTCTGAAAACAAAATCTTCAAATCCCATAAACAACTTTAGAATAGTTTTTTCAAGTTTTCTACTCACAAAACTTCAGATTCCTTTTAAGAAAAATGCATATCCAGATACAATTTTAACTTTCAAATATTAATTTTTATATCATCTTCAAAAACTCATTTTTCAAGTTTCAACTAAATTCATGTCCAAACACTAGGTTAAAATGTTGGTCAAAATTCATTTGAATTTCGAGAAGCAAAAAATATATATAAATTGGGTCAAAGAAAGTATGCAATTAAGTGACCAAAAAATTTAAATAATTACTACGACTTATAGCCTGGTTGGTCAAATATTTTTTTTTTATTGGGCAAAAGTGCTTTTTCCGAATAATTGAGGTGTTTGGCCAAGCTTTTAGAAGGAAAAAAGTACTTTTAAGTAGAAGCAGAAGTAGTTTTTGAGAAGCACAAAAATGTAGTTTATCTCTAAAAGCACTTTTCTGATAAGCACTTTTGAGAAAATTCACTTAGAAGCAGTTTTTAAAAACTTGGTCAAACACTAATTACTGCTCAAAAGTGCTTTTCAATTTAATTAGCCAAACACAAACTTATTATCACCAAAAATACTTTTTTTAAAAGTACTTTTGAAAAAAGCGCTTATCAAAATAAGGTATTTTAGAAGCTTGGTCAAACATGCTATTAACTCCCTTCATTCTTATTTATGTAATAGTATTTGATTGAACAAGTAATTTAAGAATTAAAAAAAAACTTTTAAAAACTTCTCATTTGAAACAAGTTATAAATATTTATATGGCTTCAAATCATCTCATTAACGTTAAAATGAGAAGTTTGAAATTAAATTATCACTTAAATTAAAATGGGAGAGTAGTTTTTTTATATTGAGTTCGGGCCCGGGCTTGGCACGGGCTGCCCTGCCACTAGTTGTAAGTAGGCGTGGCACATAAGAGAGCATCTTCAATTGTACTCGGCGTCTTTTAATTGACAACTCTAGAATTAAATAAGTAAAAAATGAGACATCAATACACTTAAATAAATCAGTTAAAACTTCTTTCCTTTGTAATTACAGTAAACCGACAAATTAAAATAAAAAATGAAACTTCAGTACGTTACTCCTATTCAATTAATACTCTAGCTAGGTGCTTAGCATCTAAAACTTCTTTCGAAAATATAAATTATACAACCAAGCTCCATTCCTTTTATCACCATCTTCATCACTTAATAAACCAAAATCTTAATTCCCATCCATTTCTAATTTCCATAAAATTAATTCACAATGGCTCAAGGCAAATATTTTTCATCAACAACTTTCACATTTCTAATTTTGATTTCTCATTTTTCCTTTATTATAGCAAGAACAGCTTCTTTTCCAGAGGAAGACAAGAAGATTTACATTGTATTTACTGAGAATTCTGATTATGAAAAGATCTTAGCCACAGTTTAATTTTTTTATAAAAATTTAAGAGACATTGTTCTAATATGTTTGTATCTAATAGCTAGTTTAATAAGAAATACACACAACTAGAGGTAAGTCATTTTATTGTTTATACGTTGTCTGTTACACGTAATAATTTTCAGTTTAATATAAGTAGTAGTAGTATTTTATATTTTTCCAAAATTCTATATAGGAATCCCCGGGTTTTTTTTTGGGGGGAATTTTGAAATTTATATTTTTGATTTATCTCCAAACATTTGTGGAAGTATATAAAAGATGCTTTCACCAAATTAATGAATCGTTCAATATATTCAAATAGACTCTAATCACTGCACAAGTAGTCTGATTAATTACTTTTAAATTTTCAGTTTTTATGCACTAACTGAAGCAAGTACATCTTTAATTTGCAGAGCAACAAGGTGTATTAAATATTATCCCAGATCGCTCACTCAGCCTGGATAGGGGATTTGAAGGTCAAACCTAGAATTAACTGGGAGATGTAATCGACAAATAAATTAATTCTTGTGATCTTTTATCCTCTGGCAAAATAATGGAAATTAGAAAGTAATGTGCAAAAACTGTTTATTCTAAAACTTTTAATAGATTCTTTATCTCTAACATGAAAATAAAAGAAATTATTATTATAATAAAGAAATCATGAGATGGTTGTTATATGATAGGAGCATTATGTCACGATTGAAAAGCACTCTGATCGATACTCGATGAACCTCAAACCTACTCAGCGAACACTCTAACCACGTCGTGACAATCTATATGAGTTATTATTTTGCCTTTCGAAATTTTAAGATCTAATAACACCGGCGAGAATGATATAAAAAAAAAAGAAATAGTATTATATCTAGAAAATTTGAGAAATGGTTAATCTTTTTCATGTAGTATTTCTTAATTAATATCCAATAATTACCTATATTTAATAGAGAAAGTTTAAGTTTTAAAATTATTTACATATAATCTAAATAACTCAAATATATTAATGTTTAGTGTCGGCGCATTCGCGTGGGTGATAATCAGGGGCGCTCTTCGTTGAAAATTTTTGGTATTTTATATAGGTTAGATTCTGTAAAGTTCATATATAAGTATTGGTTGAACCCACTTAAAAGGATCATACGGTCAAGCTGGTTCAAAATTAAGTCTAGGTTGCGAGTTCGAACAGTGCTCGGTTGTTGTCACTGTGTTTTAATTTTAGATTTTTTGCATAGGTTTTGACTTCTTATGTTTTACATCACCGTGCATGCTGAGTGGACGTGAATGTCCAGTCAATTGGGCTTAATCAATAGCTAGCCTTGTTAGATAAATTCTTTTTTTTTTTCCCTGTGGTTTATTTTGTAAAGGAATTTACTTTTGTTTAGTGCTTATTAACTTTTTATAGCTATTATACACATAATTACTTTCCGTAGCTACCTTTCAGTTTCTATGGTTATGTATTCGAATTACTGTATTCATGAATACAATAGCAAAAATTGGCTAAAAAACAGGGCAGTCCAGTTGTCAAGCATGAATACAGTAGCAAAAATATGACAGTCAAGTTGTCAGCCGTTGTATTTACATGTATTCATACAATGTTTTCATGAATACAACGTAATAATAGGTCTCTTTAGTTGTTTATTAACGGAAAACTGCTAATTTAACGGGATACACTCCTAATATAACTCACCTAAATCAATTATAACACACCACATTATCAATCTAATTAATGAGAAAATTTATTAGACGCTAAACACAAAAAAAACAAAGCATTCTTCAGAGTTTCAGTCCCTCTTTTTTTTTTCTTGATACAGTCCAAGATTTTTTTCTGACATTGTTCGATGTATTCAAGTTTATTTTTATATTCACAATATTTTATTTATTCCAAACCCATGGAATTATGCTTTATTGGGTATATTTCATGGCTGTATTAATTGAATTTCTATTTGTATTGAGAGTATTTTATTGTATTTCATTGTATTGTTGTTTTAAATACAGATAGATACAGTTAGGTTGAAAATACAGATGAATACAGTTAGATTGAATGCACAACTAATTGATGAATAACATTAAAATGATAAAACTAACAATGTATTTAAAAATATTGGTGTATAAACTCAAATACATATAAATACATCTAAATACAATGGTCAAAAATTATTGTACAAAATAAAAATAAGTGTATGCCCTATCGAATACATATAAATACTTCTAAATACAAGAAGAGAAAATTACTGTGTGCCTTATCGAATACATATAAATACAAGAAGAGAAAACCACAGTACAAACTAAAAATCCCAAACCTATTCCTAATTTCATCAGCCGCTGCCACCATTTCCTCTGTCCTTTCCTCTCTCATGTCGATATTTAAAATCAATTCAGCAAAACGACTGTACACTGAATAAAATCTTCTCTGTCAATACACTGGATAAAATCAAGTTGAGTTCTTTGACTTTATGAGTGATGGCGAAAAGCACCCAGACATTAACATCGGATGAGAAACAATGTCTGAAGGGAAAATCAAGGTGGAGTTTTGATGTGCTGTTGTTTTACAGTGCAAGTTTATAAGGAATTTGTCAACAAATTTTCGCCATCACCCATCCGCAAAATCTTGTGATGACCCAAAAGGTCATTACTTATTTTTAAAGTAAATTCTGCATTCCGAGGCCTTAAAAACCTTTTTTAGCATCACCTTAATTTACGTGCGCAGTCCGGGCGCGTAGCCGGAAAGTCTATATGTGAAAATCTATAAAAAAATTATAAAATTTGGCTTTAAAATGATAAGTTGACTTCGGTCAATATTTTGGGTAAACGGACCCGGACCCATGATTTGATTGTCCCGGAGGGTCCGTAGAAAAATATGGGACTTGGGTGTATGCCCGGAATCGAATTCCGAGGTCCCAAGCCCGAGAAATAAATTTTTGAAAGAAATTATTTTCTGAAAAATATAAAGGTCTTTGAAAGTGAAATGTTATGTAAAACCTGTGGTATCAGGCCCGTATTATATTTCCGGAGCCCGGTACATGTTCAATATGATTTATATGTGTTGTCGGTAAAGTTTGGTAAGAAACAGAATCCATTTGACGTGATTTGGACCTTAAATGCAAAATTTAATGTTTAAAGAAGTTTTGAGAAATTTTATTGATCTTGAGGTTTAATTCGATGTTCATGACATTATTTTGGTAATTTGATTACACGGATAAGTCCGTAGGATGATTTTGAGGTTGTGTATATGTTTGGTTTGGAGCCCCGAGGGCTCGGGTGAGTTTTGGATAGGCCACGGGGTGGATTTTTAGACTTAGAAAGTTGTAGATTTTAGCTAGCGTGACCAGGCATGCAGGCTTCGCTGCGAACCCTGGCTCGCAAATGCGAGTTCGCAAATGCGAAGGCTGGATCGCAAATGCAAAACAGCCCAGGCCTGTCTTTGCTCGCAAATGCGAGGTTTTGATCGCAAATGCGATCACCCATGTTTTAGCCTTGAGTTGCAAATGCGACGCTGTAGTCGCAATTCCCATCTTGCAAATGCGGGAGGTTTTTCACATTTCCCAACCTAGCAGAGGTCGGGGTTCACAATTGCGAACCCCTGTTCGCAATTCTCACATCTGAGACCTACAACTTTTATACTTAGGCGAATTTTAAACCATTTTCATATCCTCTCAAAACATAAAACACCCTAGGGCGAGTTTCCAAGAACATCTCTTCTTCCAAATCAATTGTAAGTCGTTTTTAACTAGTTTTCTTCAATCCTTAACATCTTTTAACATGATTTTAACTCAAATCAATAATTTTTATGGGGAAAATTGGGTATATTGGGTAGAACCTAGGTTTTTAAAAATTGAGGATTTAGACCTCGATTTGAGGTCCGATTTTAAAATAAATTATATATTTGGGTTCGTGGGGGAATGAGTAATCGGATTTTGGTTCGAACCTCGGGTTTTGACCATGTGGACCCGGGGTGATTTTTGACTTTTTGGGTAAAACTTTAGAAAACTCATCTTCATGCATTAGAATTGATTCATTTAGCGTTTATTGATGTAATTAAGTAACTTGTGACTAGATACGAGCGAATTGGTGGTGGAATCAAGGGGTAAAGCGATAATTGAGATGTGAATTGCGTTCGTGAGGTAAGTGTTTGGTCTAACCTTAGCTTGAGGGATTAGGAGTCGAGTCCTATTTGCTATGTGATAATTGTTGAGTACGACGTATAGGCATGGTGACGAGTATCTATGCGTTGGTGTCTAGCATGCCCGTAAGTCTCTTAATGTGATTTTTTATGACTTCGTCGTATTACTCATATCTTGGTGATGATTTTTAATTGTTGGGAAAAGTTTGTGGAAGTAATTGTGATGTTTGATCATTGAGGAGCGTTTGCTCAAGTTATATAATAAATTATGAAAGTTTGAGCGGTAAATGAAACGTTTGGAGCATTTTCTCGAGTAGTGAAGTGAATTGTGAAACGAAAGTGAGAACGAGAAAAGAATTGTTATATTGACTCCCTTGCCGGGATATTGTTATTGTTGTTTTGAAGTTGTCCCTTGCGGGGACTTCTTGTTATTCCCTTGCCGTGATTGTTATTGCAAATTTCATTCATTTCCTTGCCTATTTGTTTATGGATGTTGTTTGGGTGAGGAAGAGAGTTAAAGCACGAAGAGTGATGTCGTGCATTGTTTTGGTAAGAGAGTGTTAAAGCACGAAGGGTGATGCCGTGCCTGATTTTGTGAGGAAAGAGTGTAAAGCACGGAGGGTGATGTCGTACCGCACGATGTATCATTCCATGCCGATTATATTGTTTATATGGTGAGGGAAGAGAGTAAAAGCACGAAGGGTGATGTCGTGCATAATTTTTATTACATGATTGCTTTGGTGTGGATGAGAGTAAAAGCACGAAGGGTGATGCCGTGCATTTGTTGATTTCTGATTCCTTGTTGACATCCGAGATGTATTGTTTCTTTCATTTTCTTGTTATCTTTTATATGGAAATTGATATCTCCCCCGCAGCATGCTGCCCCTCCCATACTTGACTATTTATTTTTGTATTTCTTCTTCGTTGTATATAGTTGAACTGCACAGGTTTATTTCGTAGTCTGGTCCTAGCCTCGTCATTACCTCGCCGAGGTTAGGCTAGGCACTTACCAGCACATGGGATCGGTTATGCTGCTACTACACTCTGCACTCTTTTGTGCTGATCCTAGTGTTACAGACTTCGGACCGTAGATTGGGTGGCTACCTTCAGTCCACGCGGAGATCCAAGATAGACCTGCAGGCGTCCGCAGGCCCAGGCGTCTCCTCTATCACTTATTTCTTGTTTCATCTCTGGATTCTGAGACAATATATCTTTTATTTTCAGACTTGTATTTAGCACTCTTAGATCGTCTGTGACACTGTGACACCAGTTCTAGGTGGTTAAGGCTTAATCGGTTGTAATAGTTACATGTTCAGATATTTTATTGCTTTCTTCCGCTTAATCTAAATTTTCTATTGTTTACACGTTATTGCTTTATAATTATTAAAGAGAAGTAACTGAATAATGAAGTAATTAGTTCAAGGGATTGGCTTGCCTAGCTCATATTAGTAGGCGCCATCACGACTCCCGAGAGTGGAAAATCCGGATCGTGACAAATCTACTTTAAGGTTTGAGAACAGTCTAGAGAGAGAACCTGCAAATAAAGGAGAGAATCGTGGTTCAACAATGCAGCAGACAATGGCGCTATGAAAGAGAGATCGTGTAGTGATAAATAAGATACTATGCGGTGATTTTGGAAGAGAATAAACTGAAAGAAAGAGAGAGAGAAATATTAGACAACATATTTAACGGTTTAATTGTAGGAAGTGACCATAAATACATATTTTACTATAAAAACTAAAAGGTAGCTATAGAAAATAATATTTTAGAAGAGTTTTTATTTATAATAAATAGGGTGTAAAACTTTGATATAGAAGGTAAAATTTCCTATTTTTTTGTCTCTACTTTATTGTATATTATTTTATACTTGATCTTATTCAAATCCAACAGGAAATATTCTACAGATCTGTTTTACTTTTTAAGGATCAAAATTTTCTAGAAAAGTGAAATTTTACATTTCTTTACTAAAATATGCAAGTGCAGTCTTTGAATTTAAAACTATGTTAGTTTATCTTAAATTGTTTATTTATGTTATATCAGAAGTGTTAATATACTATACAAGCTCTCTAATCTTATAGATTGCATTAGTTTGTTTATGTTATAACTCTTTATTTTCCGTTCTCTTTTGGATGCAAATTAATGACTTTGTTCTTCATCAATAAAAAAGTTAGATTTTGTCAAATTTCGTAGAGTATAATAAATTGCTAAATTGAGTAAATATATTTTTAGTTAACGTTTAATAAATGGTTAGATTAAATAGATAATCTGTTAATATTTTTAGCTAAAGTTAGTGGTATTTGCTAAACATTTTTAAAAAATATTCTCAACTATTTTTGACAAAAGAAAAACGAAGAAGGGCGTCGACCGCAACTTTTTCAAATGATTCATTTTGTGGTAGATTATGAGTTTATGGCCCCAAAGAAAAAAGAGTATCGATAATATTTTTACTTGTTGGTATCGTCCAAGTTATATTTATTGAACCTGTTTGCTTGAAATTCTGGATCCGTCACCGATGATAATATTAGTATAGCATAAAACTAGATGCGTGTCGAGACACCGCAATATTGTTGAAATGCAATACTCCTACAATTTAACATGGTCTACTCTGCCCTGTGCTTGTGTTCTCATGATTGAATTCGAGACTATGCAGATATGGAAGAGCACAAAATCACTACACAGTCAAGAAACTATTTAAAAGATCATGTAGTTGCACAAAATTAACTTAACCGGAATGCATTTCATGTACAATTTATTCTAGTTACACTAAGTTATAATAAAACTGTCAGAGATCAACATTATTGTTATAACAAATTAACAATATAATAATAAAAGTATAAAATTGTCAATATAACTACCACTCTTCAATCATCAATTCCATTCACAAGTTTGGCTTACACAATAACGCTCAATCAATTACCTACAAACAAAGGATTCACGATGTCAAAACTGAGCTTATTATTCAAATGGTCACTCAACTATCCCGAATTATCTCCTAAAGTCAATATAATTTTCTTTCTATATTACATGTTCTATGCTGAAGTCCCTGCATCACCTGCTTTGGAGCACGGGCGGCGGGAGTCTGAGTACCTCCTCCGGCCTGAGAAGTGGGTGATACGGTCTGAACAAAAATCGCCTGAGCAAAGCTAGTGCACACAGTCAAAATCTGAGCTAGAGCCTCTTGAAGGCTTAGAATCACAATGGGCACACTTGGTGCCTGAGCTGGACCCACTGGCTCAACCACATCTGGAACCTGCTCCTGATCTGGAGCAACTGGTGGATCTACAGGCGCTACTCTAGTTGCTTTACGAGCTGCACCTCGACCCCTACCGCGACCCTGGCCTCTCCCTAACTAGTGGTATTGGGGATTGTCCGTCCTGTCTGGTAGCACGTGTCCTCACCATCTGTGAGAGAATAGAATAACATAAGTTTAGTTCCCGGTATCAACAAATCCGCACGACAAGAATACAAGAATGTGAAGTTTTCCTAAGGGTTCGACAACCTCTCGAAGATAAGTACAAACGTCTCCCTACCGATCCGCGAGACTCTACTAAACTTGCTCATGACTCGTGAGACCTATGTAACCTAAGCTCCGATACCTAACTTCTCACGACCCAAAACTCAACCTGCCGTGAGGGCGCCTATCATGGCACAAGGCAAGCTGACACCTCAGAAATTACCAACACTTTCAAATTTAAAATACACTAAAACAGGTTTTAAATAAATAAAATTCTTATAAAACTGGATAAAAGTTCATAACTCAATACAGAAGTTTTCCCAAAACCAGGGCGTCACTAAGTACATAATCATCTATATAAATACTTAAAAGATTTAAAAGAGCGATTCTCTCTCAATGCTCTCGGCGTAAGGTAGATAACCTACGCCGGTGTGACTATGGCAGGGGCGAGAGGAAGAGGCGGTGGTCAAGGAAGAGGACGAGGTCGACCACGGAAGAATCCGATCATCAATTTGGGAAGTACAACTGAGAATAACATAGATTCAAAGGAAGATGCGATAATATCCCCACATGCACAAAGGGGATCTTCAGATAGAAATCAAGGAGAACATGCAAGTCCAAATGAGCTCAGCAGTAATAATGAAGGAAGTAAATCTAAATGGAAGTAGCAAAGGAAATTGAGGTCACTTCAAAGGCACAAGTCAATGAAACAATAACACCAGTTGAGGTGAGAAAGGAGAAACCAAAAGCGGAGGAGAACTCAACGTAGGCAAACCTATTTGCTAAGAATAGAGCAGCAGAAAATGGTATGGGACTAACCTATATTTCACCACAAGTTGTTAATGGTCAATTGATTGTTCAATTGAATAGGGTAGAAGTTAACAGAGAAACTGAAAAGTGGAAAGGGGCGTTAATTGCATGTGTACTTGGAGATTTGCCGGGATATAATGTAATGAGGAGGTATATAGAGGTTAATTGGAATTCTATCCCAGAACCAGATCTGTATATGCATGAGGATGTATATTATATCATCAAGTTTAAGACGAAAGAAGACATGCAGGATATTTTATATTCTAGACCATATACAATCAATAATAGACCTATTATCCTTAAGCAATGGGCGGCTGATTTTGATTGCGAGAAGGAATTCCCTATAGAAATTCTTTAATGGATCGAATTTCCTAAACTTCCATTGAATTGCTGGGGGGTTAATTCATTAAGTAGGATTTCTAGTTTAATTGGAACTCCTATGTATGTTGATGAGTGTATTGCTAAGCAATTAAGAGTATCCTCTGCAAGGATGCTAATTGAAGTTGATGTGGCCAAACCTCTACAGGATGAAATAACTATAGAGGATCCAAATGGGAGAACCTTCTTGCAACTAATTATCTATGATTGGAAGCCAAAGTTTTGTGATACATGCCAAGTCATTGGACATAAATTCCAACAAGAAGGAAGAAGACAAGAGCAGTAGTATGGAGTAGCTGTGAATGAGAAAAGAAGACCAAAAAAGATAGTACGACAATGGGTAACTAAGGAGAAAGGCAAGACAAAGCAACAAACATATGAAGAAGTTATGCCAGTACAAGACCAAGCCACTCATCATTAGGAGAACACAAGGGTCATGGAAGCAGGACAAGGATCAGGAGTGGTAAAGATTAATATGCAAGTACAACTAAAAGACAAAACAGCAAGTGCTATGAGCAGAATTAAAGAAGTCAAATACTGAGTAGAGAGGTAAATGGTGCTCAGACTGAACCTCCTGACATAGGAGGTAAAATAAAGAGATCAATATGAATTGGCTAGTGTGGAATATAAGGGGATTGAATAAAAGATATAAGCAGAAGGAAGTGAAGAAAAATTTGAAAATAAAAAAAATAGGAATACCTACTATTGTTGAAACAAGGGTCGAGAGTAAGGCTGAACTTATTAGTAAAAACATAGCTCCAGGATGGAACAACTTGTACAACTATTCAGCTGCTAGTAATTGGATAATATGGGTAATATGGGATACCAAGAACTATCAGATAGCAAAGCTAGAAGAAACTGCCCAAATGATGCATTGTGAAGTAACATGGCTTCCAACACAAATTGACTGTATGATCACCATCATATGTGGATTCAATACAATAGAACAAAGGAAGGGATTATGGGAAGATATGAAAGTACTAGCCCCAGGCATTACAAAACTTTGGCTAGTAATATGAGACTTTAATGCAATACTGTGTCCAACAAATAGAGTTCATGGGAATCCAGTTCATCAAGCTGATATTCAAGACTGTGTTGAGTGTATTATGGCATCCAAACTAAGTGAAGTGATGTGGAAAGGGGATTAATACACATGGACTAACAAACAAAGAGCGGAAAACAGAATTTTAAGTAGAATTGACAGAGCTTTTGGGAACTATGAATGGATGATGAAATGGGGGAATGTAGTAATGGAGTATGACCTGCCAGGGATATCAAATCATGCACCAATGTTTCTTGCCATGGGAGATGATCAAATAAGTATCAAATGTTCATTTAGGTTCTTTAATATTTGGGCAGAACATAATGACTTTGACCATATAGTAGAGGATACATACAAGCAGATAAAAGACCTATGGCTCATGAGGGGAATATGGAGGAAATTGAAAGCACTCAGATCTAGACTAAAGCTATTGAATAATAGGGAATTCAAAAATGCAGAACAGAAGATGGAAGATGCAAGAAATGAACTCAGGAGAGTCCAGAGCCAGATGCAACAGAATTGTAATGAGATTATGCAGGAACAAGAAAGAAATGCTTTACAAAAGTTAGAGAAATGGTCAATGGTTGAAGAAAGTATTATGAAGAAGGCAATAGATAAATGGATACAATTGGGGGGTGCAAATACTAAGTATTTCTCAGTTGTAATGAAGGAGAGGAAATACAGGAAGCAGTTAAAGGAATTGACAACTATGGAAGGAAGGAAGATAAACAAATTAGATGAGATTAAAGAGGAGATCATTAGATTCTATAAGAGTCTAATGGGCACAACTGCAAGAATTTCTCCAGTAGTAAATATAACAGTCATGAAGAAGGGGCCAACACTGAATCAAGAGCAAAAGCAACTACTATGTGCAGAAGCCACTAAGCAAGAAGTTTTTGAGGTCCTAAAAGGTACAGGGGATGACAAGGTACCAGGTATTGATGGGTATAATGCTGTGTTTTTCAAAAAAAAATATGGCATATTATTAGCAATGAGGTGACTACATCAGTGTAGGAATTCTTTTCAGCAGGAAGATTGTATAGAGCCATTAATTGTACAGCTATCACCTTGATCCTCAAAACAGATAATCCAACAAGAATCAAAGAATATCGACCTATAGGATGTTGCATAGTACTATATAAACTGGTCTCCAAGATCCTAGCAACAAGATTACAAAAGGTGATTGAAGGTATTATATGTGAAGCACAAGCTGGATTCATTCCAGGGAGAAAAATAGGTGATAATATTTGTTGACATGTGATTTTTGACCCTCCCCAAAATTTTACCCATTTTTAGCAGGTAAATATTTAATTTAGGC